>JACJUY010003341.1:25420-59504 GCA_014220935.1 Platorchestia sp. MABIK
AACTGTCAAAAGTCATGAAGTTGTGTTATCTCTTATAATTATCATTACATGTATTTTCAAATGTAGTTTAAGCAAGATTAAGAGTTTATTGCCCTCAATCATTTTTCGACTAGTGACATGGGTATTACAATACTCGTGTGTGTGTATCATTTAAGTGTGTTAACTTTGAAATCTTTTAAAAACCAATAATGGGAATTTTGTCCCATCTCTATTGGAAATAAACTGTTTTTCTTTCTTTTTCTTTCTTTCATCCAAGCTTATCAACAAACATCTACCAACAAGCGTGTCTCTGTCAGAGAAGCATACTCTACTGCCCAAATTTTTTACCTAAGAAGTGCCGTCACAAAATATTTTTAGAATGAGAAACGAGAAAAGATTGTTGCGCAAGTCTAGACAAGAACGTGCTCTAACGTGAAAGCAGAAATATGAAATAAACATTGGTGCTGATGAGCCAATGTCCCAATGTTTTTAATCATACACTCATGGTATTGATTAACTATTATTTGCTAATCGTGCGACGTGATGTAGAGATCTAAAGCAATCAGTCTTGTGGACAAGTCGACTGATGTAGCACGTCCCATTTCTACTGCTGAGGAAGTAATAGCGCAGGGCCCAGAAAGAATCTTAGCCTACATTAAATACTCCATGGTTCTGGTGCAAGACAACGACTAGATGCTGGTTTACGTGGTGATGCACAAATAGTTGTTGACCGCAGTTTTAAAGCCGATGAAATTGTCACACCGTATGCACCTCACGAAAAATAATGGATTCCTCATGAGAGAAAAACTAATTTTCAAATTTAAATGCGCCAATGAGCGTTGTTTTTTTTTTCTAAAGCGTTAATGACGGTGTTCAATTTGTTGTTGCCATTTGGGCGTGATAATAAGTGTATACGATGTATAGATTAGTTTTAATAAACTTCATACATACAACTTATGTCAGCTTCACTTTCTGTGATATGCTTAGAAACCTAACCAGTTCAGCGCCAGCTAATTCCTGCACAAAATAAGACGCAACCGCCCAATAGCCAACGCTGCTGAGTGAGATAATAACTTTTCTTCGCGCAGCCATTGGCTGTTTGCCCACCAATTTGGTCAAGTTTGATCTGCGTTTGTCGATAGATAGGTACTGCTTGTAAAGCCACCTCGCATTTTAGACGTCAATTCTCAGACGATCATTATCAATGGAGTTATCCTTTGACGTAGTTAATAATTCATTCTGGTATTGAACGACGATCAACGTAGCTGAATGTTTCACTCCCTGACTAAAAAGCTTTGGAGACTACGAAAACATATTTTCGCCTTTGCCTTTATTACAACATTCCCAAGTTTCTTCGTGAAATACTCTTCTCATTCGCGGTCTAGGAACAGTTTGCAATTTTATAATACGTACATGCAAACATTTTCACAATCTTATAGGCCAATTGTTGAAAATAAATTTGGTTTTCCGTTAACTTCTGGGAGCGATTTGAAAAGTAACTTTTGACAGATTACGTGTATGCAATTTAGATGTAGATTAGGTATTTTTGACATGCATGCAATTCTTGTACAGTTCTTGACCTCGTATTACACTCATCCGTAAATTATGATTGTTTTTGCTGCAGCAGACTTGTGCGATAACATTATTTCAATGAGAAATTCATTCATACGAAATAAATGCTTTATTAGTGATGTTTTTCTTCACAACACATAACTCCACTTTGAGAGAAGCTAATGGGAGTGGAGGGCGCCGTCGCATGAATAGTTTTCCAATCTACCGTACAGTCTACATGAGACTCCGCTGTGACGCTGCGAATTCGCAATTTCTAGGGTGTCGTGCCATATCAAATAAATGTTTGTGTGTTTGCATGTAGTTCTTCTTTAATTAGACGGAGAGACAGTTGTCATTCGTTTAAATGACATGTCTCAGTCATTGTTAGTCGACGAAACAATTGCCGTATCATGCGTTTATTTCTGACGCAAGAGAACGTGTATCACTGCGCACTTTAGTTCATCGGCGGCTATTGAAGGAATTCAATGCCCGTCCGATGACAGAATTTTCCTTGCCCGGAAATACGAACGAGGTCATCATCCATGACGAGAATTCTGCTGGCCACTCCTAGAATTAGTTTTGTCTCCTGGACTTCTGTACCTCAGAAGTAAAAAGATATAACCTTAGAACCTAAATCAAGTACAACGCTTTATGGTCGTCTGATGAGAATAATGTTTGAGGAAAGAGTGGTCATTTAAAACGAATCTCAAATGATTCTACACTTTACGCGAATTGGTTTTCACGGCCTGCTAAAAATGACGGTATTCGATAAAGTTTGATAAAACACGCAAATAATTTATTCTCAATAACATTAAAAAGAAAACACACGCACATACGAGTATTAAGACGAAGGCTTTGAGCTAATCTACTATGTTCATTTCAAACACTGGAAGAGTAGCAAAATAGATACAAACACTTATTTAAGTTCATAATGTCTATTATTGTATAAGGCATGTTGATTGTTGTTCATGAGGATATCAGTGAGGTGTACGAGTAAAAAAAACACTATTATTAATTGAAAGAAGAATGAAGTTGTTTATCGGGAAACTTACTGTCGAAAACGTAGGGACGTCCTGTGATGATAAAACAGATTAATACAGCGTAAAATGAGCTTAGAGGTTCAAACGAGTTACCGAATTCAATAGAAGATAGATTAGTTTCAGCCTCCGTTTCAATTACAAAGATGTTTTCACAGAGAGTTGGGAGGAAACATTTAATGTGAACTAAGGAGACCGTGGAATCTACGCACAAGGTGTGGAACTCGCACAGGATACTCTGCGTATAGAAACAGCAAGTTAGGGTGGAAGAAGAAGAAAAGACAAAGAAAAGATAGCGAAGGAGGTATGAAAACTCGGAGAAGCAAATTAAGCACGAAAGGTAAAACAATTTAAGCAATTTAAACGATTTATTTGCCACAGGTGATACAGAGGTAGAATGTTTCTCAAGTTTAGTACAATGGTCAAACTAGAGTATAGCTGCCTGTGGGCCCGAATAAGTTCAGCGACTTCTAGGGCATCCTACCATCACATTATTCTAAGGTGTACAATAATCTATAGCCTAATTCACTTAACCTAGTTTCGCAATAGACTGATCATTGAGATAATTGACTTGATTTTTGATGCTGTATTTTACAATATAGGTCAAATCGGTTATTTATAACAATATATTCGATAAAACGATTAAGCGCAGACTGAAGATCGGTATGTTACCTATGGCAAATCACAGCATTAGGACCAGACATGTAGGAGGCAAGATGTGTCTTGGTGGTCTTACACGACTAGTATTTTGATAGGAAGTGAGATTCAAGATGTCTTTTGAAAACTTTGTAAGAATTACTTTCACGAATCTCCGCAGGTATTGAGTTCCAAGTTTTAGTTCCACTGAAGAGGATACTGTGTTGCGACCGGGCCTTTGAATAATAGGGAAGCATGAATTTATTTCTATTTAGGGTTAAATGGTCGTGATGACCAGTTTGCGCAGTTAATAATTGTTTTAGGCTATTGTCGCCATCATTTCTTAGTGTTTTGTAAATGAAATTGCAAATGGAGATATTGTAGAGATCCGAAAGTTTAAATATTTCTAAATTTTTGAATGAATCATTTGTGTGAGCATTATATTCTAGGTTCTTTACCGCTCTGATAGCTCTTTTTTGCAGAGTAAAAATTTTGTTGAAGTCTCAAAGTCCTTTCTGCATGTAGCTGACAACCAAACAATATCGCCTCTGGAGGCGCCAGTCCCCACATCAAGTGGTAGTCAAATCTTGGAAACCTGAACCTTTTGCCTATTCGATACTCCTTGAGGGGTATTCAAGTTCAAAGGCTTATGGGGAATTAGAACAAGAGTTGTATGTAATAGTGATTGTTCTAGCCATGTTGCACGCTGTTGATACTTGCGAAATAGACCATACGCTAGACAAAGTGTGCTAGAGATACAGGAAAACTTGAATGGTAGAACGCTTACTGATTGAAAAAGGAAAAAATTGTGAATAATGGAGGTTTTCGGAGGCAGTTTAGGAACGATGAAAAGATGGATACCTCCGACCAAGTGTAAAATGAGTTTAACATGTATTCATATATCTAACGTGTATACACTGTGGTGTAGATTTTGAAGGTAACGAAGCAAGTACAATTTTATTTTCTCTAAAAACAACCTAATCATGTACATGACATAACTGTGTTGGCTGGAAAGTTTTCAATACTTTCGTTAAACTAAACGCAGAGTATAGAACGTAAAAGGTGACCAACGATTTTCAATTTCGAGCACAAAATAACATTTTAGACTTTGATTTTGGCGCTTGATTTTAATTTCCAGAGGATTTTATATACCTACCTGAAGAAATTTTAAGATATACGTATTATGTTCATGTTCATAAAATGTCTCTACGCAGATTTGGAGGAACTGAATGCTTTGTGTGTATGTTTGAACGTGAAAAAGAATAGATTCGTGCAAACCCAGTCTGAATTTTTTCGTCGGCGAAACGGTAATTATGATCGGTTTTCATCGTTTATCGAAGTATTCCGACGGCATATATATTACCGCTGATCAACGGTAATTTTAGACGCTAAAAATGCCCGTCGACGATGATGACCGTTTTTTACCGTCGATTTCTGACTGTCATTCCTACCGTAGAAATACAACGGTAAAACTACGGTTATTTTTCAGACTATACTTCATAATTTGATATTAACGGCAATGATAGATAGCCCATGTCTAAGTTTAATCAAGTGCAAGTCAGATAAAAGTATGTTATGTGTTACTCGTGGTCAAATGAAATTACATGAATTAGTTTACGTAACCTTCACATGATGTAATTTGAGCTTTAGTTATTTTATTGGGAAAATGAAAACTTTAATTCGAATCTGAGACATTTCAATTGGATTTTCGCAAATAATTTTTCGATTTTTATAAATTTTTATTTTATGTATTTTAATTTGACGTTCAAATTCTCTAACTGATGCTTCAAATGTTCTAAATTTAATTTCAAATGCTTTAATTTTACCTCTTTGCACTTTATATTAGAAGTAAAACTGTGAAGTTGAAAAATGCAGGATTATAATGGTTGATATATAAAATATGAACATTCCTACTAAATATCTCATTCATGCACTTTTATATTTTGATTCCAGTAAACTAAATGTATTTCAGGCTCTACTCATTTTATAACTCAGGCTTTGAAATATTTCTCGCTTTAAAAGAGTTAGAATACGAGAGCACAATTGTTTATCACGTTCGTTTTTGTAACAATCCTAAACCTTCATGATCTATTTTATAACAAAATCATTTTACGTGACGTGATTAAAACGAACATATAAAAAAAATCAAAGCATACCTTTATAGATTCACAGCTTTTATTGATGAAATATTTTTAAATTAGTTGATCAACATAGAAAAATTATTGGAACCTTCGTGATTTTCAACTTGCAATTGAGCATAACGTAATGTCAAGGTTCGCTGTTGTTCATTGCGGCGGTCCAAGTTTGAGCGTTGGTACTGTTTACTGTTTAGATTGCTTCAAAGTATTAAGGTCTAAACATTGAAATTGTTTCATAGCTAATAATATGTGGACCAAGATCTAATTTCCTTAATGTTGGTATTTAAAGTTATTTTGATGTGTTTTACTGGTAACGTGGGATTTCAAAATTATTTCCTGAGCATTTACAAAAAAAAATTGCTTTTCATCTGTGCGTTTGTGTACACACATCAAAGTTACCATTCAAGTTACTCTACTCATTGGATCATACAATTTTCATAATGTTGGCATAATAATTATTTGCATTAGTGTGAGTGTAAATGTAAATTTTCAAAGTGACTTTCCTTCTGGTGGAAAGTATAACCTTGTGTAATCGCTACAGGAAATTACTTTCTAGTAATATATTTGTTTGTGTAAATTATTTGTACATGCATATTAGTATTAGATTTTTAGACATAAAAAGTTATTACAGATAAGGCATCAAAGAGAGCAGTTTCCAACTGCATAAAATAGTCAAAAATGATGAAGTTGGTAAGATCTTGTTTTAACATACAGTGTGTGTTGACATTACAAATTCTATTCTGCGTCACCTCAGCTGTGTTTTTAGAGATGAGGTGTGGTATATTTCGGAATCAAACTTTAAATGGACACTAGCAATGTCTTTGGGGAAAAATTATATATAAAGTTTTCTCACATTTTCTCACAACTCCAACTTATTTGTTCTGATAGTTACTTTCTGATATGCCTTTGCTAACATGCCACTACCTATCTACAATGTCTTTGCAGAAGCTCAAATTATGTTCTGGATTGCCTGTGCAATAGAAGCATTAAGGCCCTGATACACTAGGCAAAAATCGCGGTGATAATCGTCAGCATGCCTCTCAAAGTGCCTCCCATCCCTGCACACCAGCCAGTTGGCGGAGTGGCCACCGAGCTTTGCTGCGATCCGACCATGTCGGATGAGACAGGCGTCACTGCGATCAGCAGTACAGTTTTGATCGTTGACGAGAGAGGTGTACAGCTATCTCTTGCTCCGCAGCTGAAGGGACAAAACTCTAACGCTGAATTTTATTTACGCATTCCGAAAATACGACTGCTTGTGGAATGTGAAAAGCAGCTCTGACAGAAATTTATTGCACAGCGCAATTGACGTTTTATTTTTATCCTGCGCTCTATACGGCTGGTCACAATCGCACACCTACCCGTACGACACGCAGAGGCAGACTGACGCTTGGCAATACATTCCGCGGGGCCATGGTTGCCAGATAAATTGGTTAGCTCATGGCCACATTTTATGAAAAAAATGGCCAAAATGGCCACTTCATAATATTCCATGGCCAAACAACTGGCCAATATTTTTATTGCTTAAATCACACATAGACCTACTAAAACATTATTTATTTATTGTATAATGTATAAATAATAGACTTATTCAATTAAAAATCAAAATACTAATAAACTTGATACTGACATGAACAATATTATGACAAGTTCACGTCCTTGAGATATTGCAGATATTCTGTTTCTTGGGTCGTTTGATACAGGTTATTACTGCTGAGTCTCTTCAGCGTACTAATGAAATTATGGCAGCACATGTCGTTGTCACTTAAAAATGAATGAATTCTAACAATTGAATCGAAGAGTTTGATTTGCTATAGATTCCTGGGTTTTGTTTTAATTGAAGATACATGAGAAAAACTTATTTCAACAATATATTGCAATACTGGGGGGCACTATGAGGCATGTTAATGCGTAGTGTGATAATTCTATAAATTTTTCATGCTTTGAAACAGCTTGCCCAAAATTCAAGCTCTTCTTTAGGAATTTCATGTTCTTTGAAAATTTTTTTCCATTCCAGGCTACTAGACTGATTTTTCTATACTATTCTTCAACTAGATCAAAAAATGGCAGATCTGAAAATCTTCCCCTATCCGTTTGGCTCAAAAGACTGGTAGGATTCAGAAGGAAAATACTTCTAAACACATCTTTTGTTTCAGGGAATCGCTTGCTTACTTGATTCAAAGCTTCTTCAAGCATAGCTTGGCATCTGGGTTTTGCACAGTAAATTTTATGGTGTTCTAGGTCTTCATCAGGAAGATTTATAAATTTCATTAAATGAGTACTAGTTTCTTTTCTCCAAAATCTACATTTTCTAAGACTTTAGCCGTTCAGGTTTTGTTATATAGCATTTGGTGCAAACTATCTTGGTGTCTGTACAATTCTTTTGCGAGATAATAGGGATCAGCATTAGTCTGCTGAAATGCAAAATTAATCCTTTAAAATTCATTATCAACAGGTGTCGCAAAGTAATAAACAAAGTAAAAATTGTTTACTCTGTACATCTTGTAGCACTTTCTTTTATGAGCCTAGCCTTGAAGAGAGTGTCATTACCTGCGGATTGTTCTCAGCATGTGAAGTAAGCTAGCAATTCTTCCCAATTCACAAATATATTACTCAAGGCTTTTCCTTTCACATGCTACCGTATTATAGACAATTTCATAAATGGGCAATGTGCTCGTTGTTCCTGGTCATTAGTTTCGCCAAGATTGAAGAAGACTCGTTCGATCTTCGATAATACCTATTACGTTGCAGTATCTTGGTTCGTTCAACGCTCCATTTCAGAAAACATGGTCAAATGGAATATTACATCACCACAATTTCAAAAAATGGCCAACCAAATGTCCAAATTGGTAAAAATGGCCAAGTGAATTTTCTTTTTTTTTTAAATGGCCAATTTTGTATAAATTGGCCATGAAATGGCCAATCTGGCAACCCTGCGCTGGGCTTCATCTTGCGTGCTGAGTGTATCATGTCGCCAGTTCTCACTTCAACTGGCGGCGGGATCCACTGCCGCAATTTCTCGAGTCATGAACGCCAGTGTATCAGGGCCTTTAGAGGAATGTCATGAGCATTATTAATTCAGAAGATTGTTCTCAATATAATGACAAATTTGAATTAGTTTGTCATAATTTTCAACTTTACCAAATCATTCCAGTTCTTCATGTGTTAAAGTAGTAATAAATTCACTCAAAGTATTTATATGAAACAATGTCAGTTGTTAAAAAATTCTCTAACTCTGTCGTCTATAAAAAGCGACGTTTCAATGTACGAACATCCTGTTTAGGCTAAAATTGTTCAGAAAAATTTTTTCAGTCATATTGATGAAATGCAAATCTAACACTCAGAGTTGACAAAGTTATAAAGTTGGAAATGACAGCACAAGAAAATGAGAAGAAACTAAATTTGTACCACAGCAATATGTACTACTATAGTAAGATTAGGTAACAGTATTAACATATTTTTAGGATTACACCCAGCGCAATACTGTTACCTACACCTTCTTATTTTACTTATAAAAAGCTCAAGTTAAATTTAAAAAAACTCAAGTTTAATTCAAAACAGATCAAGTTTAATTCAAAACAGATCAAGTTTAATTTTAAAATTGTCATGTATATTTTAAAACAGATCAAGTTAAATTTTGAAAAGCTTATATTTCTAAAATTGTTTACCTAGCCTATGTACTTGACTTTTATAAATTAAACTTGACCTTTTTGAAATTGAACTTGAGTTTTTTAAATTGAACTTGAGGTTTTTAAAATTGAACTTAAGGTTTTTTAAATTGCAATTGAGGTTTTAAATTGAAGTTGAGGTTTTTTAAATTGAAGTTGAGGTTTTTTAAATTGAAGTTGAGGTTTATTAAATTGAAGTTGAGGTTTTTTAAATTGAAGTGGATGTTTTTTATATTGAAGTTGATGTTTTTTAAATTGAAGTTGAGGCTTTTTTAATTGAAGTTGAAGTTTTTTAAATTGAAGTTGATGTTTTTTATATTGAAGTTGAGGTTTTTTATATTGAAGTTGAGGTTTTTTAAATTGAAGTTGAGGTTTTTTACATTGAAGTTGAGGTTTATTAAATTGAAGTTGAGGTTTTTTAAATTGAAGTTGATGTTTTTTATATTGAAGTTGAGGTTTATTAAATTGAAGTTGAGGTTTTTTAATTGAAGTTGATGTTTGTTAAATTGAAGTTGAGGTTTGTTAAATTGAAGTTGAGGTTTGTTAAATTGAAGTTGAGGGTTGTTAAATTGAAGTTGAGGGTTGTTAAATTGAAGTTGAGGGTTGTTAAATTGAAGTTGAGGGTTTTTATATTGAAGTTGAGGGTTGTTAAATTGAAGTTGAGGGTTGTTAAATTGAAGTTGAGGGTTGTTAAATTGAAGTTGAGGGTTGTTAAATTGAAGTTGAGGGTTGTTAAATTGAAGTTGAGGGTTGTTAAATTGAAGTTGAGGGTTGTTAAATTGATGTTGAGGGTTGTTAAATTGATGTTCAGGGTTGTTAAATTGAAGTTGAGGGTTGTTAAATTGAAGTTGAGGGTTGTTAAATTGAAGTTGAGCTTTTTAGATAAAAATTGAGTTTTTAAATTAAAGGTAAAAAGATGTAGTCTCACCAGTCCTTATTGCTGTGGTAAAAATTTTGCTTCCAATCATTTTCTAGTGCTGTCAATTGCAAAATTATCACTCTATCTGATGTAGGTTTGAGTATAAAATTTACATTTTATCAATTTGACTTTAAATTTTTTATGTACATTTTCAGCCTGCAGATGATGTTTGTACATCAAATATTGCTTCTCATAGACTACAGAGTTAGTAAATTTTACTGCTATTGACAGTGGATCAATGAAAATATGTTCAGTGAATTTCTTACTACTATTTTTACCGTGATGTTCTGGAAAGATTTTGTAATGTTGAAAAGTTGGAAAATAAATTATTTAGTTTTTCACACTTGCCCTGATATACTTGGTGCTGTCTCCAAACCTTGGATTAATGATTAATTAATTTCAGAATCATCCAATAATGCAAAGAAGGGAACTGCTCCTAGTTCCGTTTAATTCTTAGTCACTTCCTGATAAACGTTTAGACTTGTTCAGTAAATCTGTTTGATTTAACAGTCAAAATTCGATATGTGAGACTTTTATTGATAACAGCACAGAGTCAATGCATAAACCTTTGAAACTCAGTGAGTGAAATCCATCTAGAATTGCTTGAGTCTGAAGCTAGAAACAAAAGTTCTTTTCCTGCAATTCCTCCAATGAAGACTTTGCTGATGCCTCAAGTAAACTAAAGCCTGTCATGATGAAATGTGAAGTATCTCTTATGATTCAGTACTAATGCTTAATGTTGCTCATTGGACATTTCTTTCATTCCCATAACAGGGTGTCTACTAGATAGATAAGTAGTAAAAAGTAGAAAAATTTGAAAAGTATCAAAAAAGGAAGTAAGGAGTAGTGAAATTTGCCTCAGGGGCCAACTTTACCTGTCAGGATTGTAAAAAATTGTGAAGTAGGATAATTTAATGAAAAGTAAAAGTAAAGTACATATGTATATAAAGTTTGAAGATTTTCAAAAATTCATTTCTCCCAGAATCAGATATTTGCTGCAGTTTATGGGAAATATTCCTATTAGGGGATTGGACAATACCGCGGTGTCTATTAGTTTCCAGTCAGTTTATTTTTTTGCATATTATGAGCTGTTGCTCTCATTGTTGAAAGATGTTAAGACAGGGTCTTTGCCAAACATTTGTTAGGGTCCATTTGGGAAGGGGTCAATAAAAAATGAGTATTTTTTTGCAATTATGCATTGGATGCTTCATTTAAGTTCATTTAAGTAATAAGTTTTAACCTAGTATTTTATGTATTAATCACCTTGAAATTTTTTTGAACCCATGCTAAGGCGTGTATTATTGACTCAAACTACTCATTATAAAATGATTTCTTACATCCTGGACATTTGGACAACAATCATTATGTAAAAACTAGGAAATCATTTTTTGCTGTTGAAGGTCGTAAAAAGTGGTAAAATTTGAAAATGAAACATTAGGAGACATCCTGCATAATGTTTGTTTGAATTGTTTTGATGTTTCTGTGTAAATATAAAATTTTAAAATGAATTTCCCTCTAATGAGGAACATATAACACTGTACAATTATTTCCAGGAATATTGTGTGTGGAATAAATATGGAAATTCTGATTTTATTTATGAATAAGGAAGGATGAACATAAAAATTCATAACCGAATTGACATCAAAGATACCAGTTTCCAATTGCATTCAGTAGGCAACATGGATAAAGTTATTGAAAAATACTGTGAAAACGTAAAGTTGGTCAGTGACTGTACACCTTAAACTTTTCATTACCAAAATGAATAACATATTACGCTCTGATGGCTCTCTTTGCAGTACCAACTCTCAGAGGCTAGGAATTATTGCACAAAGGCTGGACTGACTGGCCTATCCACCGTTTATTTAGAATGTAACACTCCATGAAAACTTTCCTGTGGAGGTAAAAGGGCATGAATCTCGATCGTGTTTAGATGCCTGAATGTCCTTGTCATTCATTATTCAGTATTATTCATTCTCTTTGTAATTAAGCAGTTCCCAGAATGGGGTGAGCATTTTATTTCGATTTATCACACACAATTACATTCTATATTTAATTTATAGATGACGAAGCCTCAGCGATGTGTGGGTGTCAGTCTGCACGTCACCAGCTCGTCATGACGGTGGTGTGGCCTTGGAAATGTCCTACTCTGGGTTAGGACAAACTCATCAACGGACGAAAAGCTCTTTCAAGAAGCATTCCACCTGTCAGTTAATATAAGGTTCGTGTAAGCTCATACAGTTCTTTTCGTTCATTAACTAATATCTTTCCCCTCGGGGGGATACAACTATTGTATTTATGAGAATTAACACTCCCATGGGGAAAATGTGTGAGGGCCCGAGCTGAAAGTTACGAAGGCCTTTTTTTGTTGTAATGGAATGTTTTTGTTATGTTAAAGACCACCAGTTTTCGGGACGTTACTGTCCTGTTTTTTGCACCTACCACTGTCTTCTTCAACTTTTATCTTGTTTCATGAACTTCTTTCTAAACTTACTGTTTCCATGTCCCTTCTGCATAGATTCCGCGTTCCCTTATCTCCATACTAAATGGTGCCTCCCACTTTCCTCTCATCGAAACGCTCGTTTTAGCTGTTGGGGAGTCTTAAACTAACATGAATCTGATATCTAACTATGATATCTAACTAATATCTTATCTAGCATTCCGTTATAGTAATACCCCTTCCGGGGGATACGACTATTGAATCTTTGGGAAATAGCTCTCCCAGGGCGAAAATGTGAGGGCCCAAGCTAAGAGCTAGTTAGGCGTTCTGTTTGTTGAACTATAATGCTTTTGTTATGTTAAGGACATTCGGTTCACTGCTGTCCTGTTTTTCAGCACCTACTACTTTCTTCTTGAACTTCGATCTTCCTTCATAAACTTCTTACTCAACTTATCGTTTCTATGCTCCTGCTGCATTGATTCCGCGTTCCCTTAACTCCGTACTAAATGGTGCATTCCTCCTTCCTCTCTTTGGATCGCATTTATTTTTCTGTGGGTAGGAAGGCTTAAACTAGCTAACTAGGCTATGATCTTTCGTCATAGGGATGCAAAGAAAGAGATTTATTGATCCAAATTTTTTAAAACAAATACTGGCAGATCGGTTGGAACGTTTGAAAACGTATTAGCATTGCAGTGGGCAGAATCAATAATTTAATGCTAATATGACTAACCTGTTTTTTCGTTCATGGTTATTCTCCAATATATTTGAGCATAGCATGGAAGTCAGTCCTCAATGTTACGTTTTGATATCAGTTTTTCTTTATCCACAGAACATCATTTGATTCAAATTTAAAGCCAAATGGGTTCAAAGTTTTCTATAAAAATAAATTATCAATTACTTAAACGTCCAGCTGTCCAATAGGTTACCGAAATCAAGTGTTGTGATCAGGGTTAGGTTAATCGACTTATTCTCTGATTGCAGCCAAAGCCAGATGGGCCAAATGTTGCGCCTGGCTGGCTGGCTCGCTTGCCTGGCTTGCTCCGAACAAAGTGGTAGTTGGAACACAGTCATTCGGCAAATGGTAATTTATTTTATTTTGTTTTCATTTGCACAGTTGATATTTACTAATGTATTTCAATTAATCAGATGCTTTAGCTGCAGTCGGGTATGATGAAGAAAAGAAACTGAAGACGTCAGCCATCCAAGGGGTCCTGCGTCGTTGCAACGATTGGGCTGGCTCAGAGACGATGGATTGAATCAGAAAAGTGGCCGGATGGAACCAGTACACTTCCTCAAAGTCTACTCGCTTCTTCATCGCTTACCTTGACCGCCTCTCAGTCACCTTATTTGCTAGCTTCGTCGACATCAGGTCATCCCTGATGACCTGAGCTCTCTTTAGCTGGGCTTAGACAGAGGGTGCTTTCCTCGGGGCAACGCCCTTTCTCCCTCCCCGCCTCTTCAAAAAAACCCTAAACCCCCGATCTAATGCCTCTCACCCGTTCCCCATGCGTGTCGTCGCTGCTAACGTTCATGCTGGGTAAACTCATGGGCGACTGACCAGTTTTGCCAATTTAGCGGATTTTCGGCTAGTTCTAGAGTATTGAGATTTCATCTAGCTCCTAAAAATCACGATCTAGCTCCTAGCGGAAAATCTAGAGTATTTGAAGTTCGGTTTGGCTATATTTTATAATTTTAGGAAAATAAGTGTCGAACTATGATATAATTTCTAGCGGTCAAGTTCAGTACATGTAAGGTTTATTTCGGCGACACATCATTCCATGCCAGCGGCAGCCAGTCATGGATTGGTTGCGGTGAGTAGCGTGTGTTAGAAAGTGTTGCGTAATCACTTATCATGCTTTAGCAGAACACGCAATACTTTCGATAAAGGTGGAAGTTTTTTCATGAATTTAGAGGCTGGCTACTGCTTTACATGCTGACAATGCAAAGGCATATTGGGACTATTGTAAATGTACCAGCAACGTAAAATTGTGTGCGCTAAAAAATATGATGTGAGCCAAAAACAACAACAATTTTTCGCATGTCGGCGGGAGTGTACGTCAGCCAAAAATCACAGCTTTTGATAAAGACGCTACAGAGTGTAGCAGAGGGTAAATTATGTTCGCATATCGCAGAATGTAGTTCCTTCGCAATTGCTGACCATCTTTCGTGAGTGTGTTGCAGTTCATTTACTGACTGTAAAACGGCACAGGGCATCAAACTTCAGTTCACGAAGTGCATGGAAATTTTTGTGAATGTTCTTGCACTTCATTTTGTCAGTAAACTGTGTGCTGATATATCTCAGAAAAGTTAAACATACTATTTGCTGAAAGCACTGATACATCAGATAATAAGTAACTTGATGAGATATTTTAGAAAATCATTCAAATCATTGAGAGAGGATGTTTCGACACAAGTCGGTCCGATGCTTATGCCACTCAATTCAATGGTCAGTATCTAATGCTTGAGCAGAAGCCCCGCTCAGAAATGTAGATTTTATTGCTAAAGAAACCTATAATTGATTCCCTCAATCAGCTAAAAGGCAAGCGCCTTATTCTGCCATAACTACAATGGAAAAAAATGAAAAGCATTAAGTAGCATGACACAAAATGAGCTTGTTATAGTAGAACAAAATTGAATCCACAACAGAACTTTAGGTAGAAGTAACTGAATCTAAAAATGCTGCAGGCAACAATCCATTCAATCACGTTTCTTCCATAGCAATTAATTTATTAGCATTGCCACGCTCAAACGCCGATGAGGAAACACTTTTTTGTTAAATCAATGTAGTCCATACCTGCACGGCACTCTTTAATATGTTTAACGTGCTATGCTGACTTATTATTTGTTGTAATTTACTGTCAAAACAAAATATATCATTCAACAATTATCTAGCGGATTTCTGTTAGAAATCTAGCTCCTTGCTGCGCTATAGAGTTGGCAACACTGCGAGTCTGCGACTGACTTGGCAGTGCATAATTGGCTGTCTTAAAAGTAGGGTGTATATCTCATTTGTTCTGCCGTCATGTCCTCATGCCTAATCCCAAACCAAAAAGTTTCCCCAGATCTAGAAAAGGAGCTAGGGCTTAAGTTTTAACATTGATAGATTTATTAAAAGCAAGGCGTCAGTCTAATTGTACTTATTGTGCCTGTAAATATAATTTCTTTATGAAGTATTATAGCTTCTATGTTGCCGACTTTGCAATAATCTGTTGCTGAAATAATTTTCCATTTAATTCAAAAGTACGTACCTGTTAACAATCGTAACACGTAATTTTCGCTGTTATGCTATTATTTACACAGGATGACTCGTGATAGGACTTGGATATAATTTGTGTAACTTATTTCTGTAATTCTTGAATTCTTCACGAATACGTTGATGTTCTTGTGCCGGCCTCCGTGGAATAGTTTGCAGGTTCAAAATATGAGGTATTATCGACATTACAAAAATTTCTGTGGTTGGAATGTCAAAAAACGGATGTCGAAATAACATTTTCATCTACGAATTGGAGAGTTCATTTGGAACTAGTCGTTTCCTCAGGGGGGATACAATTATTGTATCTATGAGAATTAGCGCTCCCAGGGGCAAGATGTGAGGGCCCGAGCTGAGAGTTAGGTGGGCCCTTCTTTTTGTTGAAATAAAATGTTCTTTGCTATGTTAAGGACGACCTTTTTCGGTTCACTGCTGTCCTGTTTTTCAGCACCTACTATTTTCTTCTTTAACTTTTATCTTGTTTCATGAACTTCTTTCCAAACTTTTTGTTTCTATGCCCCCTCTACATAGATTCCGCATTCCCTAATATCCATACTAAATGGTGCGTTCCTCTTTCCTCTCTTCGATACGCTTTTTTTGTAGCGGTTAGGGAGGCTTAAACTAAACTATTATCTAATCTTAATCTTGAAACTAGTCTTTACTGATCGTACTAACTGATCGTACTAACTGATGTCAGATCTGTTCATCAATTTCTGGTACCAAAAAGGACCCCACTGTATTTCGCTTTTTTCTTTGGATTTCATTTTTGTTTTATTGAACAGGAGGTCTCGGCATTACGAAAACTTCAGTGGCTGGAATGTCAAAAAAAGGATGTCAAAATAATATTTTTATCTTTGAATTAATGAGCTCATTCGATACTAGTACCTACTGATCGTACTAATTTGATATGGGATCTGTTCATCTATTTTTGGTACCAAAAAGAACTCAATGTATGTTATATTTTTTCTGCGGGTTTTATTTTCGTTTAATCGAACATGAGGTTTTGGCATTACGAAAATTTTTGTGCCTAAAGCACCAGTTTTATGGAAAAGTTCCATTTGAAAAATTTGAGCTGTTTATTTTTTTATGATGTGATTGTCTTGTTAATTTAGAATCCTATAGAGAGTACAAACGTCGGAGCCGCATAGAAGCGGGAGGTGGAGGGTAACTTCTTCTGAAGAGGTATAGCTGTGGAGGATAATTCCGCCCTCTGCTACATTCGACTCGAAAGCATTAGTGCGGGCCCTAGCTGTCGTCTCCTCATCCCAATTAAAGGACGAAGATGTGTAGTGGTTGAGAGAGCTGGTCATTGTAGATATTTGATGTCTAAGAATGGAAGTGTGCAAATTTAATTTAAAATTGGTAAAATTTTCTTAGTAATCGGTTGCTTGATGAGTCCTTTTGTGGTGGTAGTTAATTTTAAATGAATGTTTTATACGTAGTGTTTGCAGTGATGAGTCTTACAAACCTGAGTTGGAATTATTTGCGTGCTGAAGATATTTTTGTAAAAATTTATTTCAATAGTCAAATGTCGGCTGTTGAAGTTGAAATAAATATATTTTTTGAACATATGTAATGTTTTAACGGATTTATAAATCAGTGGCGATTTGAAATGACTTTATGTGGTACTGTGAGACTTATCGTAATATTCTCGTGTTCTACGTTGAAGATGACAATTTGAGCCCCCTTACTGGAGCATTCATCTGCATCGCAGCTATTTTTTCTAATAATGCATTGTTACTTGTTACAATAGGCCTCATTTTGTAATACTAATCTGTTCAATTATCGCAATTTGTAAGAAACTTGATGAAATATATACAGTATTAAACAAATTTGTTTAATTTAAATAAGTAATTTCGATAATTTTTGTGAAGTCTTCAAATTCACGGTAATTGGACAGATGAGTTTCACGAGATGTGGCTAATTGTTTTTGGAAGCAATTCGCAATTTTTGGGAAAAATCGTTGCACTGCTTATGAATCTCCCGGAATATAGTGGTTAGAGTAGCCATTTTTAATGTTAAATTACCGGTAACTATCGTAAGTTTTGAACGAAGACCGACTATAATCACCGTTTAACTACCGGTAATTAACTGGTTAATATCGTCGGTCTTTGTCCAAAATGTACGGTAAAAAACCGGTAATTTACCGTTAATCAGATAATATGAGACATTCGCGACACTAATTCCGACGATATCCGACGAAATATCGTCGGCTTATAGGAAGAAGAAGATGATAACTACCGGTATATTAAGATGTAAATTATCGTCGGTCAGACGATGAATTTCTGATTGGGGAGTTACATCGGTTGATTCTTTTGAAGTTTATTTTGGGCAGAAAGAAAGAGTGGCGTTACAGTTGTGAACGCTGAGCAATGTACTGCAGTGAGCTAGAGCTTGTGCTTCACGTGCTATCTTCTCATCTGACTACACGTAGCAGATGATCGAACGCTTATGTCCAAGCTTTAATACCCCGAAAATTTGACAATGTTTTTCTTTTGAGCGTGCGCGTGACAAATTGCACAGTGCATTTAGTTCTTATTCTACACGACTGACGAACTCGCAAACCTTCAACAATACTTCCGAACACTGAGCAACGTTTCAGCAGCTGAACAACGGAGTAGAATGTAGAACACCTAATTTTAGAATATGTTACTTATGCCTTTCAGATGCAAAGCGACTGAAATGAGAATTGTCCGTGCCTGAAATAATATCAAGGGCTTATTAGTGTTAACTTAGATAAGTCAGACTTAGCTTTTCCATCAAAATATTGAGGGATTATCTTATATGATCTTTCATTTACTAACATAAATTAAGTTATTTGAAAGTGAACATTCAGGCTCAATAACTTAATAGGAAGTTATCATTATCAGTGTGAAAATCCATCACACCCACACACTCAGCGTTTGAAAGACCTTCTGCGTATCATCAAATTGATGGAATCTACGACACTAGTTAAATAAAAGTATAAAGCTTTATTCGTTGGTTACGGTATGCATTCACCAAATTTTACAAAACAAACAGTAATCAATATTATCCTAATTATTTTTTATGCGTTGTAACCTATGAGCTTACCTAGTTTTGCCCCACTGCTGTGGTCTAATTGCGCTGCTTCACCGCGACCTGCAGGCATTATTGTTTCCTCTTCCTCGATGCCGTCCATGATTTACTTGAAAGCCTCCTGCATGCTCCATTGATATCTATGAATAATTGCATCTATTTATCAACTCATGAACGATGTTTTATCAAGTTAATAGCTTTGTACGAGCGTTGTCCTGATTTATTCAAGCCGCAATGGAGCGTATTTTAACAATTGCGAATGAGTAAGTGATTTGTTCACAAAAAAACATGCTACAGTCAAAATTACGAGTCCTATAAATACGTACTCGCTCTCGGAACTTCCATTTCAATTAATGAACTAGTTAGCCCTTACTCCGAAACATTAGTCTGCTCATTTTTACATGTTTAAAGTTCGTACATTTACATTCTGTTGCGGATCTTCGACAACTAGCGTTTTCATGCACCATATTTGTGGGAACGCATGATTTTATCTCAGGGCATATTTAGTTATACTAATTTAGCAACATTGATAAGATCAATTGGTAATTAACCCCCATTTGAAGAATACTGATGCAAATTAGTTTGTCTGGAAGGTTGTTGTCGTGCTCGAAGTGCATCGGCGGGACTTTATAGCCCGTCTGCTCGTGAAATGGATGCGTGTTATTTCCGGCTTCTTACAAGCAGTCGACTCCTGTGCTGCTATCTCCGAGCGCTGTTCTGTATCAGGCAAGATCTGAATGATTTCCGCTTCCCCCGGATGATGAACCGATACTGCTCTTACGCCATGATTTATTACCGTGCTTATGGTGAAAATGATACCGCTCTTTATGCTAATGGCGCACCGTTGGCTTATGCTGGGCGCCGGCGGGACCGCACTCTGCAACTGAAACCAGCTGTGAAACGAGGAGCGGGGATTCTGTTGGATTTATTGCTAGGCCACTTATGGGTACGGGCCATGAAAGAAAGTAAGTGCAGATTGACAATGTGCTCTCAGTAAAAAGTAATGTATCTCACAGCACGAGTTCGATTTTCTATGCGAAATGTGTATTATTTTGAAAGGAGAAGACGATTCGTATTGAAAACTGGCTTCCAAAGTTGTGGTCGCAATGATGGAGCTGGCCTACTCTAAAATTATCAGTCTATTTCCATTTCATCGCATTGTAAATGAAAATAAGTTAGCTCTCAAACATAATAATGAAATAAAATGCTCATCAGTGTCCTATTCACTGTGGAGGATTTCATACGTAAAAGTATTATTATTTTGAGTCTGGCATCACAGTTGATTTCTTACTCAATTTTCATCCCACGATAATTAGTTGAAATCTGTATTCCATTTCTGCAGCAAGGCGCCAGTATATGTGCAGTTTATTATCACATTTTCGGTTAAATACTTCGGTGATCAATCTCTACCCGCTCTGAGAAATAGTAGCTGGTAGAGATTGATCACCGCAGTATAGCACTGAAGTATAAGTACAGCGAAGACGCTCAACAATAATTTAGGCGTTCATTAGGTATCGAAAGGAATTTGGATAAAATATTCGGGCCCTGAATAATTTCCCATCAGCTAGAAATAACATATATGAGTTAATATTTATGCAATGGTAATTTCATGTATAAAACACTAACTGATGATGGCGACAGAGAACCGAAACAATTATTAACTGCTCAAATTGGCCACCATGATCATTTAAGACGAAACAGAAGTAACTTCATACTTCCTTACTATTAAAAATCTCGGTCACAACACAGTATCCGCTTCATTGGAACTAAGAATTGGAATGCAAACTCTGCTGAGATCCGTGGAAAAAGTTCTTACAAAGCTTTCAAAACGAGTCTTGAATCCCTCTTCCAATCGAAATACTATTCATATAAGGTCTTCAAGTCATTTATTTTCATTTTGTTATAAGACTTATCTTGATAAGGTAATCTGCCATGATTAATAACGTGGATCCTAATCGTTTTTCTTGAATGTACTGTTCCCATCTAGCTCATATTAACTTTTTCTATTAAAAAATTAAGCATCGAAACATGATCAGTGTTGTATGCCCCTAGATTAGGTAAATTAGGTTAAACATAACTGTGCACTTTAAAAATAGCTTTTGTTGATAGGATGCCCAACAAGTCGCTGAACTCATTTGGGCCCACAAGTAGCTATACTCAAATTTGTCCATTGTACTAGACTTGAGATACAATCTATATTGCTGTATCACTTGTGGTAAATAAATTGTTTAAATGACTACGCATATTAGAGTTGTACAGAGCAAACAGAGGGTAAAATTTATTATTAAGTATGAAAAGGATGCGTTTTTTATTATGTTACGACGATCATTTTAAACGTCTTTGTTATGCAACTTTCGTGGGCATCAAAAGCCTTGAGATTTCATCACATCTCAGGATTAATAAAAAAAAATTATTCATGCTTTACCACAGGAAAGCTCGCTCAACATGGATATGAGAGAACTGAGTAAAGCAATAGCGTTCTTCTTCAATATTTAGCTAATGTATCAGAATTATCAATGGTAATTTTATGTAATCGTTTATGGTAGAAGTAAACCTTCTGTTCAGCTAAATCCATCCAAATGTTACCTGAAGATAACGTGGCCTTGATTTCCTCTTACTTTACTTGACTGTCTAACAGTATAGACAAATAATTTCTGTTGAAAAAGTCGTTATTGAGGTAGGTTTATATTTTTCGACCGTCGGAATGTAGAATGTAGGATTCAATCATCTGACTCAGAGCGCACTTGCAGAATGTGTTTTGCATTAAGTAGCTTTTGGGGATAAATCTTCCAGTTTGCCGTGTACAAACAAAGCTAGGAAGAAATAATGAGTTTTTGAGAGGAATTCCATGCCGCCGCTGAGTGCAGAGATACCCACGAACAGTCACGAGAGATTAAGAACACCGAACACTTTTTTTGAGCAAAAATTTTATTTATAATTTTTTTTTTCTTTTAAGTTGAAGCTATACATGTACTGAATATCCCCAACTAATTTTACAGGCATGCACGCAATAGAACGCTCACTAAGGGGGGTAGAATGGTGGTGAGGGTGAGATGTTTTTTACATAAAAAGTTTTTTTTTTAACAAAACATTTTTACTTTATGAAAAACCAAACTTTTACAACTTTTTTAACCACAAAAGCCAAATATATACAAAAAACAATATATTTACTGACAAGCAAAATGCTTATTAATATGTCATTTTTTTTTTTTGCTTCTGTTGAAACCTAAACATTCCTCACGCCAAATTCTACTCCTACGATTTTTGGTGTAGAGTCGAGATTATGTATTTTTTAAAGAAGAGTAATAGGGCTACAGCTTTGTGGTCGCAATTTGAGATTGTCGAATTAGGTAAAAAAAACTGCAGGCCGTCAAACTTAAAACAATGAGTTTTTATGCCAATTTCTTTAAAAAATTTTTTTTATCAAAAATACCTCCAAAAACAAGACGAGTATCTAAAATTCCTACCTCGGTGCTGTAGCCTAAATGTTTATCTCTCAAATGACACTTGTTTCGTGTCTATAGGTTGTAATGGACGTCTGTTTGATCCCGCGGATGTCACATTATAGTAATGGAAGTCCTCCTCTGTCATCCATCATTGTTACGATTCGCATGTTAGACTATTCGCTGGTGCATAATCTTTTTGTATCGTTTAATCGTCGTGACATTTCTATTCGCCACATTCTCTATTTTCTACTCTTTATTAATCATGACAAAGTATAATTGGAGCTGCCACTACCCATGAAGGGAATATTTATAGTAATCAATTATCAATAACGGTCGTCACAATTGATTAATTATCTCTGTTCTTCGGTAAGCGTGAGGTCAGAGCTGAAGGCTATTATTAATGTGCATTTTATCATTATTCTATCATCATTATCATCATCATCTCTTCATCATCTCTTCCTAACTTACAAAGGAAATTAAAGACACGAAAGATTATAATGATTCGTTATTAACGCAGACCACTATCATATCACCATGCTGCGGAGAGAGAAGCTGGTTAGACACATAGTAAATATGTTAACTTATCTGCGGGATCCAGTTTGGGTGTTGACGAAGTATGTGCGAGGAGGCTGGTTACTTGACGATACGATTCATGATCAATTAGAATAAGTCGAATCTCCAGTTAATTTACAGTCAATTGTCACTTTTTCAATCGTTCAATGCAAAGCGGGTTCATCGCCAAAGGCGATGAGCCTTAAGGGAAGACACCAATAAGTTCATATGATTTTGTATCGTTTCTCTTCAATGTCTAAGTTATTGAGCGTGCCTTGTCGACTGCCTCTGACGAACCCCTGCCTCAGACTGCCCGTTGCTCACCCGGCTTGAGGAGGGACCGCGGGCGCGTCTCCTACGTTAGCGAACAAGCATGTTACGAACAGACGTGTTATGACAGCAGTTAATTGTTAATAAGTGAAAAGCCCACGATAGTGATAAACATTAATTAGGATCCCGCATTCAATCTATAGAAATGAATAATATCCAAGATGATTAAGATTCCAAATACAAGAAGTACATTGTGATAGAGGAATGAGAAAGTGGTATCCGATAACTGGAAGTTGTGGTCCTTCAGCAGCGTCGTGGTGGTGATGTGAAGGGGGAATTTGGTGATAATGGTTAGGCGTCGCGTCGGCTGGTTGTAGAAGAGCACGAGAGGCAGATTGTAGAGTTGATTCGAAGTTGTGCTTATCCGCGAGAGTATTTCTTTTTATTGTTGTTTTCGAGGAGATGAAAGTCGTTGGCTAGACGTAGCATTTCAGCATTCCTCGTAGCGATTTCTTCATAATTATAGATGTAGGGCGGTTATATCGTGAGAATATAACAGGTCAAAATTTGTAGTAGGAGTAGTGTTAAGACCTTTCCTGTCTTTTGTTCGCTTGGAGGATTCTAGCCTCAGTAAAGATAATAAATGGCAAAAAACACGAAAGTTAAATATTACAGTAAGTTGGTTTTACAAGATGGTTAACCCATTGTAGCCAACGGAGTACGCAAAATTAGACTTACTAGGTCTACGGAATGAAGTTCCAGAACAGTCTCAAAATTACCAAAAAAAAATTGACAAGAAATTGGGTCGTTTGGCAACGAGTAACAGGTAAGTAAGGAGGAGACGTGCGAGAGTAACGATCCTAGAACAAAATTAATTAATTTATGAACAACGGAACGCTTACTTCTCACACTTAACCCTACACATCAATACAAATTAAACTTTAACGCTTTTCCTACACTGATCATTGTATTCACACAAATTAAACTAGAGACACCAAAATAAAGAAATAATCACAAATATTAATGCTTACCAGCTGCATGGACGTCACGGCACAAAGGAATAGAAACAGAGTGAACGCCATGCGCCGCTAGGTTACGAACTAAGGTGACACAGATAGAGGGATTTACCTTTAGAAGTCAAGGTATTCTGAAACTACCTTATTCTCACCAACGAATCCTAACAAGTAGGGTTTGTCATCCACCCTTTTAAATTCCGTTTTTTTAACCGTAACTCATTTTCTATGAAGCGAATCGAAAATTTCTTCTAAGATGACCCCTATTTTTTGTTTTGTTTTCCCAGTCACGTAACTCCTCTCCTTAATAAACTCGGTTGGATTCCTATTCAAGAAAGGCTCCTCATGCAGAGGGCCCAATACGTATTCTCATCGTTGTACCTTCCTCAGAGCAATGCTGAGATAGTGCGTTTCCATCCACCCATTGTAACCAACCAAAAGCCGAACAGAAACAACAATGTCTTAGTCAACTATCGTTCATCTCACATAGGGCAGAAGGCTCTGTCAATATCAGGTGCCTTACTGTGGAACAAACTTCCCCTGAGTATTAAAATCCCTCAAAGACCGAGAGAATTTAAAGCCAAAATAATTCGTCATCTTGCGTCTCAAGGACAATTCTTCGTTACAGAACATACTGAACACGTATTGACGAATCTCATTTGCCTGGTATCTCCATTGCTGAATACTCTCCCTTGCTCATTTTTATGATTCAAGACATCACACAACAGTTTGGAATGTTTGCGTAGGTATTATGATTTGATCGCCTATACGCTAGGATTTGCAAACATGCTTTTTGTATATGGGTGTATGTGCGCATATGGGTGTGCATATGTGCACATACACCTGTGTGTACTGGACTAGCAACTGGTATATAAACTATGAATACCAGCCTTTTTTCTCACTTTCAACTTCTAACCCTACCCAACACATCATTTCATTCTGTAATTGCAAAGCAATCCAAAGCTTAAATGTCTTGTACCTGTAAAATGTGGTTCCTATGTATGTTTTTCAATTGCAGACATTTTGCGCCATATTTCAAAGATAATGTGATTTTCTTTCTAATATGAAACCCTAATCGGACATTCATGTTTTCTTTCTTACTCACGTCCAAAAATTCTCTTGTTAGGCTAGTGTAGTGCAATTATCACATCATCTTTTACGCTCTAGAGTATATTATAACAACCGCACCTAAGCCTCACATATTCTGGAAATATTTCTGTACTTGGGAACCGTTGTAGGACAATCGTTTTCATGTTTCTGACTCAGATAGACTATTTTGTGCCACTATTTCTAGTACGCAAATTTCATAAAATTCAGGCGTTAATAAAAGGTATTTTCTCGGTGTTTCTCGATTTTAGTGCTAGTTTACACTGACTAGTTTACGCTGATATTTGCGCACATGTTCACTTGTGTATATGTGTACATGTGCACGCTATGCGTGCGTAGATAAGTGAATGTCAGGACGTAATACTTCATTTCACTTCATTATTTTAAAACATTTATAAAAGAAATATATATACATATGTAGCGCGATCACTCACATGTGATAAATCAGACGCTTATGAATCAATAATCTTTTCGATACAATATTTAATTAAACATCGTTACAATATTTCATTAGAAATTGTAAGCAGCAACACAAACTGAAAAAGTTGTCACGAATTTCCTTTGCTCATTATCCTATATTTCAGAACATCGCACAGCATTTTGAAGAACGCGTATGTATTGTGATTTCCTCGATGCATAGAAATGTATTTGTGTACGTTTACGTGTTAGGTGTATGTATGTGCGTAGGTTCGTATGTGCACGTGTGTGTATATATATTTACATGTATATATGCACATGTGTGTACGAAACCGACAACTGGGATTTTCAACTAGAGATGGTGGTCTCTTTCTGTTCACTCTCAACTTGTAACATTACCTAACTCGTCATCTCTTTATTATTGTAAAGCATTAACGGAAAAACCCATACATTTTTTGTGTGATCATCCATTTATATTTAAATAAAATGCTTGTCAACTAATGATCGTTATGTTAAAATGATTTAAGTAGAAATACAAAACTTGTAATCTTCGTCTTCCTCATGCTTGTATATTTATTTTTTTCTTTTTTTTTTCTTTCACGCTTTCCTTTGAAATAACATTTTTGAAAATCGGCCGAAACAAGCGATTCATATAATATTTCCTGGCGTAAAGATTTGCGAAGTTTTATGTCATGTATATGTAAACTGTCAAAAGTCATGAAGTTGTGTTATCTCTTATAATTATAATCATCATTACACGTCTAATCAAATGTAGTTTAAGCAAGATTAGGAGTACATTGCCCTCAATCATTTTTCGACTAGTGACATGGGAAATACAATACTCGTGTGTGTGTATCATTCAAGTGTATTAACTTTAAGATATTTTAAAAAACCAATGATGGTAATTTTGTACCATCTCTATTGGAAATAAACAGTTTTTCTTTTTTCTTTCTTTTTTCTACTAAAGTTAATAGGCATTAGTTAACAAATGACGCCAAAAATTCAGGGCCAAAAATTAGTTCCCGTCCGAAATGCTGTGAATTAGGAGATGAATTTCTGACGTTATAAATTGGTTGTACAGGTAGTGAGTCTCTGGTGGAATAAATTAAGTGGCGAGTCGCTGATGGAATGAAGTAGGTTGTCAGTCTCTGATAGAACATATAAGGTTGTGAGCCTATAATACATTAAATAAGGTGTTGTGTATTAGAGGCAAGAATGCTAGAACAAAAGCCAGAGGTACATGGGCAAAATTTGTTTTCATTCACTACACATTTTACCGCATTTCTAAAATCTTACGAAGATAGTAAAAATAAATTCAGTTAGGATTTTATTTAAGGCTTGTTGGTTTCTTCAAATGCAGCATTCTTTGCAGCATTATCATCCGCCTTTTATTTTTCCTGCTTCATCTTGGGTGTGCACAGGCGCATGTGCAAGTCTAGTCAGACCATTTGACGGGGTTGAAGAGCAGCGCTCCCTGTCCGGAAGGGTGGTCATCGTAAACGGAGAACTCTGCGATTGCCGAGGTAGTTAACCATTGAGGTTTCAGCTCGCTGGAACACGAGCACGCGTAATTTATAACTTATGTACTACTGCTATAGTACTTTGTAAATCAGGAGAGAGACCCTTGGGAGTAGTGGATCCGCCTTCAATTCAACGACACGGATTTCCATGGTTGTTGTCCATCACTCAAAATCACACCAGTGCTTTGAATTTTGCGGTGGAATTTTAAATCAAACTCAAGATCCCTGTATGACCTGAGCACTAGACCCATAATTCACGCTTAAATAAGTGTAATGCGAGTTTGTTCTCTGCTAATCTGCCCACTTTGAGTGGCAAGAAATCTCAGCCCTTTTGTTACTCGCATGTAGAATTTTATTGTGTGATTCTTGAACTGGGAGTGAAGATGAGAACATACCCAGTATTTATTATTTAGTGAATGCAATTATGGCCGTAACGTTATTTAAATTTGAAACTGTTAAGACTAAAATAAAGTTCTTATCGTTGTACGAAAGGAAAAACAAACATGTACAACACAAAGTCATTGAATCAAAAACCAATGATTCGGGGCAATAACCATCTTAAGCACATAAAAAAGAAGGTGGAATAGTACACGTGAAACCTTAAAATAGACTGTGTAAGATAGGAAAATTCAAAGGTCTTCTCACAAAAAACGAACAAACATCATCTCTCAGAATAGAATTGGTGCCGAAAAAAATTGCATGACAAATCCATGCTAAGAAAAAATGAGCTCAAGTGGTTGTTGAGCCCCTGTTCGATATTAAACGTAAATAAGTCCTCTAAAAACATCTGTTCTGGTTGAACACTTCACGAACTAAAATTGATTCACATGGAAACAGATCAAAGGATAATGCACGCAACCAAACAGATGAGCGCGTTAAGAACATTAATAATTATTGTCCTCTGTTCGGGGATAAAATGCAGGAATTTAACTACTTTTTCTCGATTACATGATAAATTTTCTTTGTGAATTTTAACGGCTGTAATCTGAACAGTAAGTGTTTATTGGAAAAATTTCACATACAACATTGTATTAATTTACTTCTGTAATTCGTTTTTAACATAAGAAACGAAATTTCCGATGACGTTGACGTGATAAATTCTGTACAAGCTTTCCATTCATTCAAATGAAATTTTCTCGTTAGTGAAAGCAGTCGTCTAACTCCTCGTATGAAAAAGTATCAATAGAAACCAATTTCCCCATGTAAAATTTTTCTGGGATTGACGTCTTTCTAAAAGTGACAGTGATGTATGTAACTCCGTACCTATGTTAATTTAATCTACTAACTCCTAGCACTATATTGCTCTGCGGATGTTGATGTTTAATGTCCGTAAGGAGTTAGATTGTCTTCATTGAGGATAGTAGAGTAGAGTATACATTAAAGTAGAGTACAAATTGACCTGCAGCCAATGACTCGAATCGTTTATGATCTCCAAGTTGCTGGTGTTAATTTGGAGCAACTTTTGGACGTTTACATTACAATCTATTACTAGTCTTTCACAATGTCTGAGCTAGTTAGCGAAAACATCCGTCAACTTGACCAACTTAAAAAAAATAATGTACGTTCGTTAGCACTGACCCCGTTTTGTTTTAGCCAGCAGCAAATCGTAGCGCCGCATTTTGTTTAAATGTGAACTGATCTTAGTAAATTTTAACGAAGATGAAGAAATACCGTAGAGCTGATTAGACCTAATTCCTAAGTCGTAAAGAACTAGTTTTGGTAAATTTCAAGTAAACAAATCGACCCAAATTTGAATGATTTTCACGGTCGGCAGTTACCTGCAGTATGTGCGCCGACGAGTTGAATGTTGCAAGGCCTGGCAAAGTTTTACCATTGAGTGAAAGGTAAAACTATGAACATCGTTAGAGCAACTTTGTGCAGTTTCTAAGAGAAAAATGTACTAATTGAATATCGAGATCATTTATCACCACTTCGATTCTCTGCTTTCATGGGATCACTGTGCAATGAACAACTAGAAATAATTAAAAAAAAATTTGATGACATCATTTCCAGGATATGAAACACTTATTTCGAGACATGGCCTGATATTAGAATAAAATAATTTAGTCTACTTCAGCGCTATCATATCAGTACAAGTTTTTCATTCTAACTAGATTGAATCGATCTAGTTCTAGCATCTAACTAGAACTAGAACGAATGCAAGGATGTAAAAAATTCATAACAAGTAATTACTGCACTAGTTTCAAATCTGTTCCCCGCAAATTATTCTTTGTATCGCAGCAATCTCGAAATGAGTTCCATTCCAAGTTTCATCTGCTACCGGGTGTGTGAAACTCAAGTGAGTTATGAAAAAACCTAGATTTGCGCTTCATTTTTGCTAAAAATCGCAGTTTTAATCCGTTCTGAAATCAGTAGGTGAAGAAGCCTAGTCGAATTTCAAAAACTCAAGCTACCTGTTGCTCGCTACATCGACTTTGAATGTTATGATTATTTCGTTACTGAACTGATAATGCGCTGAGAGCAAGATCAACAAATATTATTAAATATCGTTATCTAATAACATGAAATAGTAATATATTTATTCAGGCTTTAGAAATAATGCACCCCAATGATCGTATCATTCAGGGATTCAAAAACATCGCTGTGCAGCGGCCAGAAATCCATGAAAAATGACCAAATAATTAAAATCTGAACATTTATAGGGCATAGCAGCACCGCTGACTGTTGCACGGCAATTTTTGTGTTTCCAGAAATGTAAAAATAACTGCCGTATGCGTAACTTCTTGCCCCCGGGCTCGGTTTACGTTTTTCGTCATACCTAGTAGCTGAGAAAATTTTTTTTTAAACCCTATGTTTAGCTCTAACTTAGCAATACGTTCCTTGGAAAATCCTGTAACTGAAATCAACTTTCTAAAATCGATACTTCCTCAAGCCGGCTATGACAAAAATTTTTCTCCATAGAACTTGGTTAAATCGTATATGAGTCGTAACAGAGGCGCAAATTGTTTTTCCTACCGTTGCTTGTGCTCGTTTCGGGCTGAAGAAAATTAACAAAATGAAAGTAAGAACTTTTTATTCGCAGTTCGAACTGCTTGTAGTCTTATCCAATTTTCGGTCGAAACTACTGTTCTTGAGTATCTAGCTGTACAGGCATACTCGTCTTACTTGATATTTGTGTTGGAATAATGGAAGTTGTCGGAGATATCGATCTTTGGCTATCGTTTGTGCTCTTAATTGTGGCGATTTTCATGTTTGCTTAAGAGATACTTAGTAAGGAGAAAAGCTCAAGCTTACAAGATATTTAACGTTGGGACAGAACATTTTATGTTCGCTCGATGTGTAACACTGAGACAGAACATATGCTCGTTAGGTAATGTTATACCTGGAGCCATTTTCATAGAATATTTCACGCTCTCTTGATTATGTTACACGTGATAGTGCTCAAATAGAATATTTTATGCTCGCTTCAGAGTGATGAAGTTTGGGTCGAACATTTCATGGTCAGTGTAGCTGCAGCGTTGTTCCATCAGTTCTCTTATTATGGACTTGCCTTGGTTAGTGCGTCCGCGGTTACTCGCTCATCAGGGTCATGCTTCTTCATCAGCGAGCTTGTTTTAAATATTTCCTGGATGAGCACTTTAGGGCTATTCATTGCGGTAGTTAGAGCTGGAAACTGTCCATCACACTTGTAAAAGCGAGAAATGTGAGGAGCTGTTTGAGCTCAGTTCTTCGTCTGTGAGGTCTGTTCCTATACAGGGTGCGTTATCTGAAAATGTCAAATTGCACCCTGCTCTTCCCATGAGTGCCCTAATTAAAATTATTCTTCCAAAATTGTTTCTCATTAAAATACTTTTAATAATAAACTTGAATACTGTCTCAAGGTCTTTACAAATGTGTATAAATAAAAACTCTAATCTACAACCAAATTTTTAAATCGCATTGCAGTTATTGTTGTACAACACACCCCAGGGTCGATTTGCCCCATGCTCTTGTATATTGTTCAAGACTGTCATGTAGAGATGATCATTCGGTACATTGGCATGTAGAGATGATCATTGCAAGCCTGCCAGAACAATGTTTTCGGATGACTTAAGTGCGGGGGAAAGTGCAGCTCAGTAATGGAAACTATCACAAAATCGTAGTTCGATGAGTGAATGAGTAGGTGAGACGCATCGTAATATCGTTCTAGCATCAAATAAATTGGACGAATAGCCCATTGTGTACAAAATCTGGGAGAGGAATGAAGCGAAAATGACTTCCCTTCTCAATTGATTATGTTATGCGAAAGCCATAAAATATAGGGAACGTTATTTGTGTTCTAGTGAATGATGTAGAAAATAGGAAATAACGGTTGACGAACGAAATACGAGAATGTCATTATAGATGACCAAGGTAGTAACATAAGCCATGAAGATATGAAATATAAAAATAAACTGAACTAAAAGACGAACGAAGAAAACAACACATAATAGACATCACTCAAAGGAGCTGAGAATTTTTTTTTTTTTCTTAGAGAGATGGATTTTTTTTCAATATAATTCATGAACGCAATGTTAGACTAAAAAATTTGATGCGCAGCTTTGTTATACAGGGTGAGAAAAATCAAATGCCCGCGTTTTGACATGCTATAAGGAATAGTAAAACAACACTTACAGAATTAACTGTTGTTTTATTCGAATCAGTGTACACAGCCGTTTGTGTGCTCAATTTTTGAAGATTGCATCAGGAAGATGGTGGCCATCTGCAGCGATACACTGTTGAAGGCGATGTCTGAAGTTTTCGGTTGCTCTTCGGTACATCTCAAGGTGTATTGAAGCGACTTCCTCCCGAACACAGCGTTTTCCTCCCACGCTCCCCAAATTTGAGCTTCTGCAACTTCTTCATGTGGGAATATCTGAAGGAAAAAGTGTTCAGAAGTCGGCCACACAATTTGTAAGAATCAAAAATGTGAATTCGGGAGGAAGTCGCTGCAATACTCCTTGTGATGTACCGAAGAGCTACCGAAAACTTCAGATATCGCCTTCAACAGTGCATCGCTTCAGAGAGCCACCATCTTCCTGATGCCATCTTCAAAAAGTAAGAACACAAACGGCATTGTACATTGATTTGAATAAAACAATAAATAATTTTTTAAGGATTGTTTTACTATTCCTAATAACCTTTCAAAACGCGGGCATTTGATTTGCTCCACCCTGTACCAGTAGTGAAGCATGCACACATTTCGAATTTCCCACAGGTGCGCTCGTTTTATTGACGAAAACGAGCTGATTAGTAAGAGTTTAAGATATTTAACGCCCTTCGTGTGTTTTGCCTCCCTCTCTCTCTTTAATAAAAATAAAACATTAGAAGTTTGTCATTTGGTCTTTTCGGCTCAGAAAATTATTTACGCGACAACAGGAGAATTTAAAAGAACCCGTGCGCTGTGAGAATCGCTCCTCACATTCTGCCTGGACTTGCGTCGTAAAAAACCCATAAGCACTTCTTTGATCAGTGCTTTTAATGTGCGATCCATCACGATGGCTACCTTATCATTTGCGATGGATTGATGACTTGGCCGTGTGAGTACACCACACTTAGCGCCACAAAATACACCGACTACTTGTGCGCTCTTACTAGCGCTTGCGTCTCGTACGAATAACATTGCGCTAGGCACTTGACTTGGGTCGTTTCGAAGGTAGCTTGAGTTCCCGAAACTTTTCGAGAAGTATCAGATTGGTTTGTACACTCGCGACATCGGTATATTCCTATGTATCGGTAGCGCTCCATCCAGCGATCAAAGTAACTGAACACTCCCTAACCTTAAGATTTAAAATTGAATTTTGGGAACTCTGTGCTAGAGAAATAATTGAAAATGTTAACCTTGGATCATCGATTTTGACCATGTTCAGGAGAAACATTAAGAATCTAAATCTGCGTCATTTCCTGCATGACAGACTGGATGAGGACCGCGTGTTTAAAACTGGAGTGCTTGCAGGTATGATGTGATATGCAGTCATGAGAATTCCACAATCTCATCTCATAAATGAATGCCACTAATCAATACAGTTTAGATTCTCGAGCACAGATGTTGGTAGTAACTGTGTTTTTTGCTTAACAACTGTACGGAAACTGAAAAAGTCCTTACTTTCTAACTGGACATATAACTCACATTGCTAGAGATCATAGTGCCCCCAATTGCCTGGCGCTCAAGTACCTCGCAGCTTTGAATAGGACCTCAATTTACGACGACAGGCATAACACGCTCACGATACGCCGTAATGTTACGCACACAAATGACGTAACAAGCGCTCATCTTCTTCCCCTCGAGGCCTAGACACATATACAGTGGGCTGTACATGCCACCTCCACATACGCACACAATATACAATAGCATGGCGCCTACACGCATACATTATGTGCTCATATAAGCCTCCCTCCACCGCCCTTCCGCACACAGTATGCACTAACATGAAACCCCTCTGCATTCCCCACACACAACCACAATTTGCTCCAACATGCCCCTCTCCCTACCCTGCCCTATCAAAATATGCTTTAAATGCCCTCCCACACCACACGCAATACGCGTCAACTCGACACGACACAACCCTCACACACCAACAATAAGGTGTAACAATGTGCGCGACTACCCCACAAAATATGGCTCAAACTACCCCCTTCGCCCTCCCCCTCTCCCCCACTATCCTCCCCTCTCACCGGCAATATCGTATAACACGATACTGAAATCTTTTCTCTATTTCACCCCACAGTATGCAGTAGCGAGGCACTCCTCGACTACACATCATGCATTATAACACGACCCTTTCCACACCACCCTCTTCTCCTTCCCTCCCCCCACACACAATATGCTGTGGCACGCCATCCGAATGTTTATACCCTTCTCCCCAAGCAGTACGCTAAAACATGCAACCCTCCAAATAGGCTCTTACCCTCACCCAAACCCAAAACATGCAGCGGTACAATCCTCCGCTCTCATGCTCTTCCTACGCAATGTACAATATCCGCCTCCTAACCCACTAAACCTTCCTACGCAATGTACAACATCCGCCTCGTAACCCACTAAACCTTCCTACGCAATGTACAACATCCGCCTCCTAACCCACTAAACCTTCCTACGCAATGTACAATA
>JACJUY010003341.1:69379-85022 GCA_014220935.1 Platorchestia sp. MABIK
CCTTGCCCAAATGTTAATCGTACGATACTAGCGTCGCTACTCCGCGTTCCCCAACTGAGTCTCGTTACTAAGTCCTGACGGCTCGACCGCTCACCGTCCGGCCCCGATACTGAGTGTCCCTAATCCTGTTCAAATGCAGTTGTACACTGCGCTCCGCACGGAAGGGGGGAAGGGGGGGGTCAGGGCGAAGGGAGGAGGAGGGTATGTTCTTTTGTGGGCACTTTGCTCTCTCTCACCACGAATGATTCCCCGAACCCAAGAGCTTGGTCGTCCTCACATTAAATTATTTTAGATTTTATAATCCCTGACAAATTCATATGCGGGGCGCTCCAGCGGAGCGACATCGTTATATATCTGCGGTGAGCTTTTATGATACAGGTCCTCTGAGACGCGCTTTTCGAGATTAATGTCGTAGCCGGCGTGTCTGCTTTTATTACCCGTAATAAAGAAAGCCACCTTCTATATCGTATCCCCGCGTACTGTAATGTTTAAGACGAATGAAATTCTATTTCATACATTAGCAACTTGAAATTTCGGTAATTGTCGATTTAAACTTTGGTTTCGTTAATCGTTAACACATTTTATTTCATATACCCATGTATGTGTACATTATTCTAAATAAAGATAGAATTAGAAATTCAAAGATGTTTTCCATTAATTGTGGTTGTTTATGCACTTAATTTTAAGACGGTAATCTCTTACCGTCCTCTGTTCAGACTCTTCTAAGCATTGCGAACTTTATTTAGATTTCATTACGATGTTTTTTTTCTGTTATTTTATATGAGACGAGACTACAGGAGGTGTTTCTTGTATAAATTTTTGATTTTCAAATTTTATTAATTTCATTGGTTTGTTAATGTAAAATAATTTCTGATCTTGTCTTCGCACGGAACTAATATAATTTGCGATCAACTTCGACGTTGGGATTTGACTTGATTTTTGTAATATTTTTTGTCGTTACACCTGTCCCCACATCCTCATCCTAACCCGACACAACTTATTCTAACCCAACATAACATTATCTAACCCTACATAACCTATCCTAACTCAAACTAACCAAACCTAACTTAACCTATGCTAACATAACATAACCTATGTCAGCCTCAACTATCATAGCCTAACCTATCTTAACTTAACCTATTTCAACCCAACGCTCTAATATCCTAGCATACCTATCCAATCCACGAGTCCATCCTAGCATACCTATCCTATCCACGAGTCCTAGCCGAACGTATCCTAGCAGGACCCGTGAAAATTCCACGGTCAATATCATCGTGAAGATATAGGTATACCCGCGAAAAAATTCGAACAAAACCTATTCTAACCTAACCCAGCATAACCTATCTTAACCTGATAATTCTGGTAGCAGAACATGCGAATAATTCGCTTTTAGTATTTGCACATTTCTAATTTCTTTTAAATGGTATTCATGAGTTTTTAGCTTTTGGCGTGTATGTGGTGAATAAATTAGCAATCATCGAGTTTAATTCAACAACTTTGATGCCATTCTACTATAATGGAACACACCTATTTGTATGTACATCTCTATGTAATTAAAGACTCATTTAACTTTAGCGCTCTTTTGCTGCTTCTCTTTGCTCTCTTCTTCGCTTTACCATTGTTTGAGATGGGTGAAACTGTTCAACTTCTTTTAATCGGATGTAAACCGGCAAATTAAATTTCCTATGTTAATAAGGGATGTAATCTTTAAGATTGGAAGTTTATAGTCAAACTGTAGCATAGAGACGCAAGTACCTTGGTTTATTGCTGAGCGGTGTAACACACATAGATAAATACATGTATTAATATAACAAAACATATCTCAAAAAAACTTGTGAAAAAATACAATAGAAAATGCCTTTCGTTCAATGAGTATTTACTTCTGATAGTATCCACAATAAAACATGAGGAGTTCATCACAGATGGACCAAGTAAAACATGAATTTATCTTCGCCCAAATGGAAAGTCATAAATTTTTGTAATATTATTTTACCATGTGCTACAAAAAATTGCACACAAATCTACTGAAGAAGAAGACGAGTTTTCTAATTCTTTGTTTCTGAAAACAAGAAGCTGAGTTTCACAATATCTTATTGTTGAGAGAGTAGAGGCTGACAAGCAAACAAACAAGTTAACGACCAAACAATTGAGCTAGAAAGCATGCCTACAAATAAGATTATAAGACGTCTATAAATATACTGTATCACTTGAGAACCGTGGGGCCAGGTTATTCTTATAATTCATTTGTGTCTAATAATTTTGTGTTCTGGTAATCTTTCTTTTCACGAGGGTCGGAATAATTCGAAAATGATAAAAATTATTGTCTTCAGAAATTTACTGTAAAAACATCAGGGAATATGTTTCGTGAAATGGACATTTGTAGTGGGCCTTCTCCACAATAGTGACAATTTGGACTAATATGACTATTTGGATCCAAAAGAACATGGATTTCAACAACGTTGTATTGAAAGACTCTAATTCATAAGTAAACTAGACCGCCCGTACCCTATTCGGGCAGGTTCGTTATATAACTAATATTTATTTCCAAAATAAGTACCAGATCACATTTTTTACGAAGTTGAAAGTATTTAAATGGCAGTGGGAAATATTTTTATACCTACCTGCTAGAGAAATAATAGGATGTATCATTCGTATACTGAATATACGTGACAGACCATTTCGACAATGCAGGGTGTTGGACTAATGTAATAAATTGGATCGACTAGGCCTCGTTTTTTTTTCCACGTAATAATGAAAGGCATAAAGTAGTTGCAATTTGAAAGCGAAGTTCAATTTTCCTCCATCTTATTACTGAAAGTTCGGTGTTTAATTTTGCCCTTTACCTCTTCCGAGGGCAAAGCGTGGACGGTGACAACGAAGCTAGTATACGTACAGACAAACACGATTATGAGAGGTTTACAAGATAATAAAAAGATATACAGTGGACTACCTGTTCGATTTTTACATTACGGTTTTCTTATCTAAAAATTTGTTGGTAATGTGATTTACGGAGGCAGAATAACTTCTTACCAGCTGAAAACATTTCTTCAAAGAAAAAGTGGAGAGACCATAAAAATATTCTTCGTAAAATGAATAGTTGCCAAGTTAAACATTTTCATCGCCTAATAGATAATCATGCATCCGCTTTGTCGCCTCACATGCATTTTTAGGCAGGCCTATTGTCACCGTAGCGACGTTTTATGGTCCCCTAACAGCCGCCAAAGATTTTTTGACGCTGATAGAGGATAAAAATTATTGCTGCCCCAATTGTAAATAACTTAACATGATTATGTAACGCGGGCGGCTATAAAGATTCCGAACTTAGCTCAAAATTTATGAAAACCTAAGCATTTTTGTGGTTCATTACACACTGTCATGAAAACGTATACATATATACATTCGTTTGTATTGACGTTGAACTTGTATATTATACATGCAATATGGACACAAAACAATGCAGACGAGTATTTATGTGTATATTTATGAGGACGTGTACTGAACTAAAACAATTTTCATACTTGCATAAATGTTTTAGCTACTCCTAAACTTTTCTACTGCTGCCCATCATGGATGATCCTGTTTAGCTCTCTTTGAGGCAACGATAATTTTCATCTCCGTCAGCTCCTTGGAAAGTGTCTTTGGCGACGGTAAGGCGTTTATACATCGTCGCCACGGTGACGATAGGCATGCATAAATATGCATGCGAGGCAGCTGAGCGAATGAATGATGATCGATGATACTGCGAAAAAGTTTGACTAGGTGTAACAGATCGAGTCCGGAAACAGCGCGTTGCATTGAAGTGGTCGGTAATTGGACTAAGAAGAACGTGAACTTCTTTGTTTGGAGAAAGGCTTGAGTATAGTCTGCAGGCTGGAAATAAAGTTGAATATGCCATTGCATTATCATCTTTGTCAAAGTTTTTAAAAAGAGTTTTCAGAAATACTGACATTGATGAAGATTGAAATGCCCGACCACATAGTGTCTTATTTAAAAAAAAGTCATGGTACTTTAAACAAACCACAGGAGAGCAAAAAACACTATGAGTACGTGATGCGAAAAAGAATTTGTGTTGAACATGTAAATCGAATTGTTCTTTCAAAGATTCAACTAAATTGAGATATGTAGTGGTTCCCGGAACATTGCCTCCTAATTGCTTCGTTAGACAACTTCGTTGTATTGATTATCATGCGAAGCATTGGGCATTGAGAGACAGAAACGTGACGGATCAAAATAGACGAATTTTTAACTAGTTTAAAATTATTTCTTTAATGACTCAAACATTTTCGTATGTTTCCTTCTTTCATTTTTGCATAGGGTTTCTCACTAAAAAATAAATGTATAAACTGAAATGGAACTTCAGAATTGGAATAGTTTAAGGTGAAACAGAAGTACAACAATATTCCAGATTACGTATATGCAAGAAGTGGAATGAGTTATGATAAGAAACATGTAAATCAAAGCTGACGTGTTTTATAAGAATCAAAGGCGGACACACCGTGTAAAAGAGATGAAGCAATGTGTATACCCTTTTACCTCTACAAACTGAATGTAACTGAGGAACTCCCATATTGTAATTTCTACACTATCTACTAGTCACACCTTCTGTGTCAGTTCATTCGTTCTTTTCCTGGTAAGTTATTTAAGTAATTTCATTGTGAGAACCATTTAAGATCTTTGTGATGTTTTTTGCACGCATGAAGTAAATTCGCACTCAGACATGCGCATGAACATTATTATATATATGTACCCTAAATTTATACCGCAAGATACATCGTTTAACAACGTGGGCTTGACGGTAAGTCTGAAATCTTACACCACGGACAGCAACTCGTGCTATTGCCTCACCCGAGCTGGTATGTTGCTGAGTAAAAACTTGAGCACAGTGTTATTATTGATGCACCCTATCTGACGAATGAAAAAGTCAACTGAGCCGAGAAAATTTGAGTACTCTAATTTGGAAATGCAGTTCTGAGATAGAATGTTTGAGAACCCAAGTGGCGTCACGTGCGATATTTCTCAGAGTACAATGCATTTTCAAGGACACAGGGTATTCTTTACATAAATTCACGCCATATGTACCAGCTCGCACTAACTCATCCCACGAAGTCGCGCTGGAAAATTTTCGGTGACTAACTCATTCTCAAATTGTGCTCTTTGCAAATGAAATTATCCCCCTTCTGGGTCGCCGAAAGTTAGGACCCGCTTTAGCGACGAGGGACCTCTTCATGGAATACGTGTCTGAGACATTGAGCCTATTGATGAAATCAATAAATATCAAAACCGTGTATGATTTCACTGTACATCCAATGATCATTCTAGTGCATGAGTGCTATGGTATATTATATCACTGTAGTACAGTAGACATTTGTTTAGAACAAATATCTTAGCGTCGGAACAGAAAATAAATTCTATCAAATAGAACTATGTTTGGGAGAAGACACTGTTATTATGTACGGAGCCATGAATGAGCCGACATGCGATCTGAACCTCGTGCATGCAGTAAATAGAGCATTTGAGAAACAAGGTCGCTCATTTGCAACGTAAAATGAGGGGGAAATAGTTGTGTAATGTGCATGTGGTGGCCGGAGAGATAGTGACAAAATAGCCCGTAATAGACTGCGTTCACTGAAGGAAAAGACCTGTTAAGCCTCGTTTGCTGTCGGCCCAGAAGCGCGCGGAGACGCATCGATGTATGGCGTGTGGTGCCGGCTGATTAAAATCTGATGAGCGACGCCGTCCCGCACCCGGCAGCGGCACGCGAGTTGTGACTTTTTTTGCGGGAGCGGCAGTTGTGCGTCGTCCTACACGTGATTTACAATAGCGAGATCTTCGTCCCACGTTGTGCTTGACATTCAAACACCAGCAGGCGCTGTGCTTTGCTGGTGTGTTGGGGAAAAGTGGACGGCTCTCAAAAGTGGAACATGTGAATTCATTGTATTTGTGCAAGGTGTCCAAACTTACCCACAGAAATCCTCGACGTGAGGCAAAATCCTGTTCTTATGCTGTATAAGAGGTGAAAGTTATATCGACGGTATTGAATAAAATAGTAAAACATTGGCGATGGGTTTAGCAATAATAATGTCTACACCAGGTTACCGCTAGCGAAATCCGGCTCATAACGGAGAAGTAAGTTATTTCTTGCGACTCAAACAGCTCTGTTTATAGAAATAACAAACTCTCTTTAATTGGAGACAAATGAATTATATTTGTGAAGTACAGTAATTACAATAAAATCTGAAAAAGCAGTTTGGAAGTCCACATAAATTCACAAAATTTTCACTAATCTGGAACAGCGCTTGAAGTAGGGGAGACTACCTGGCTGACTGGGCTCAAGTCGTCGCAAAATGTACTGTGACTGCTATGAACAGTTACTGAATTAAAGTGTATGCAAAAAAGAGAAGGAGACCATGAGGTGTACCCTTTGTAGTTCAAAGAGTGATAGCGGTGTAATGTTGGCCGCTGTTTTAGAATAGTAAAACTTTTGTCAAATAATCATTCGCAGCTTCAATGAAGAGCGCAGAGCACGGCACTGTAGCACGCGAGAGACAGGGCTTTAGTAGAGCATAGATCGAGTGCAGCGATCGAGCGCCATTCTAATTTAATACTCATGTGTTGTATTGTACATGTTGGTGGAGGAATAGAGAAAGCTGCCCGTTAGTGCAGTATGAACCGTTTTACACCGGAATAAGAGCTAAAACTTTGTACGCTGAGGTGAAAGATGGGTGTTCAGTTATTTTTATTACAAATCACTTTTGAGTGAGGAGTGATGACCTGGAAAAATGAAGTAGTCTCACTGAACTGAATTGTATTCATATATCTGAACTGGTCAGTTGTTTGCTTCACCTCCGTGAGTCAACGAATTGGTCCCTAATTCTTTATGAGGTTTAAAGAATATGAGACTGAAGTATCATACTTAGACATTAGAGTATTTCTATCATGATAACTGTTCTGAGGCAATCAGTACTAAATATGTTAGATGCACCTTGTCTGTTGGCATCAATTTTCACATAGTCCAGTCCCATGCTACATTGGAATGTGTTGCTGTAGCATGGTGTGCTGGGGTCTATAGGAACCTGTAGCATGGTGTGCTGGGGTCTATAGGAACCTGTAGCATGGTGTGCTGGGGTCTAGAGGGACCTGAAGCATGGTGTGCTGGGGTCTATAGGGACCTGTAGCATGGTGTGCTGGGATCTATGGGGACCTGTAGTATGGTATGCTGGGGTCTAGAGGGACCTGAAGCATGGTGTGCTGGGGTCTAGAGGGACGGGTTACGATGAACGAAAATATCATATGAACATTCACAACTAATCTGTTAGTAAAAGGTTTCGTTGAAGTAAAAGATAAATTGAAATCGAGTGAAATTCAGTTGGTGTGTTCAATAAGAGTCATGATGGTGTATTTTTGATATGTGTTCAAATATTTTTTCCCATTCAAATATGGAGCGCAAAATATTCAGACTGATATCGTGTAAAAGTACTAGTAAATGAAGGTAAATTTCAAATTGTAGATTCAAATTTATCCTATTTCATTCTCTGAATTAGACAGTTATTATGCACCAACAAAGTAAGATTATCACTTAATTACACATAAAGTTTTTAGCCAATGAGAAAAGTCAATCGATGGATTTCCAGGATTCCCGTTCCAGGTTTAAGTCAGAGTAATTCTAACATGTTTAAGGATTAAGTCGTTAACGTCAGCATTTTTGTTCCCATATTACTGTTACCACAACCAACATTATTAGACAGGCACTGAAATCAAGTTTCTTTAAAATTAGAATGAGGAAGTAACTGAAACTAGGCAGTGAACTTAAAAAAACATTAAATTCTCTGAAATGTTACAGGGTTAAAACAGCCCGGAAAACTAGCCTACATCTGTGATATTTCTTGGAAAATTTGAAAAATAAATTATTTGAACAGAATTTCAACTTTTAATTAGTGAGTTTTCTGACGAAATCTTTCTAGCGCTAAGACGTCTGGTATGGGACCACACATTCAAGGCACGGGAGCAGGAAATAATTCAGGCATCTTCGTTAATTCCGCGTGTGTGCGAGAACAATCATTACAGAATGAAAATTCCGAGGTCGATTATCTGTAGCCAACTTCTGGTGTGGTGAGTGACACGCTCCCCGCCGAGCTCGCGTTCCAGGGATATTTATAAGCTCGTCCTAAAATTGCAAATTGAGTTTCGCAATTAAGAGCTTCAGGCTGATGGATTTGCTTGTTCGCTGCCTAAGCTATTAATTATTTCGATTAATCTCTATTAGTGGCTAAATTAAGCCTAATGAGGCCTAATTGATAATAACCCCCGCCTGGTATTGGAGTAACGATTACCCCTCATGCGCAGCAGCGAAGTTACGACCCGTCTTGCAGGCGCTGGGCTCGCGGCCACGCCTGGCCAGGGCCTCGGGGCAGGCTGTGGCTTAGGCCTCTCTTTGGCCAGGCTGAGGACAGGCCTTGGCTCGCACCTATTTTTTAGCCAGGCTGGGGACAGGCCTTGGCTCGGGCCTATTTTTTAGCCAGGCTGGGGACAGGCCTTGGCTCGCGCCTATTTTTTGGCCAAGCTGGGGACAGGCCTTGGCTCGCACCTATTTTTTGGCCAAGCTGGGGACAGGCCTTGGCTCGCGCCTATTTTCTGGCCAAGCTGGGGACAAGCCTTGGCTCGCACATTGATTTGACCAGGCTGAGGACAGGCCTTGGCTCGCGTCTCTTGGTCAGGCTGATCCACACTGGCGCTCCTGTAACATGGCTCAGGATCACGAGTTTCCAAATAACAAGCACCAGGTGGGTCTGTTTTGCTGGTATACAGGTGCACACAGTTGTGGGAATATATGTATTCTTATCGGTGTGGGTATATTTATGTCTCAATGTGCACATTCAAATGATAATTAGAGAAATACAATGTAAAGCTAATTTCCATTTATTATTATCAGAGTCCATAATATTTCCCATTGCAAAGTTTTTTGTTTTTATCATACCCATCACAGATAAATTCCTGAATGTTACCTTGAATAGTATTCAAGTGTTGAGATCCGTGGAATATATTGTTATAGAACATTTTCATTAAAAAATATTACGATCACATGGAGCAAATTTTTGAATGAAGTAAGTTGTTTACAAAAGATGTTCAACAGGACGCCCATCTGTTGCGATGCATGCGTTCAAACGCCGGGGCAATTAACGATTGCCGGAAGCGACCGGACACACCACGAGTTTCACGAATTCTCACGGAGGCTTTAGCAATAATAACCGATGAGGTCTTCTCAGGAATGAATAGGTGTTCCGTATATAAAACTTTTCAAATGTTCTCAAAAGTAGAAATTTGGGGCGTAATATTGGGAGACCTTGATGGTCCTGCGATGGGACTGACACGGCCTGTTTTAGAACATCCTCTGTAAATGCCTAGCCTAATTTAGAAATCTGTTTCATGTGATCGTATTATGGCTGTTATTCTATTTCTTGTGCTCATAATATAAATGTTCTCCTAACTTCTAAATTTCATTTCTTCACCACTATCAAAGTAGGAATTTTTTAAAAACGTTTCAAATTTCATGACCTTGTAATTCTCTAACAAAGCATTTTCGAGCAAAAAATGTGCTTTTCAACAGTCCCAACCTAGTGTATTAGTTTGTTCAACTAAGTGCCAGTAACCCTGCATGAGTTAGCCTTTTTAAATTAGACTCGAATTCGCATTAATATCATTACAGAGGAATAAGTTTTCAATAGTTAGTAGCAATGATTTAATAAATAATTCAAGGGTTTCCAAAGATTACGTTCCAAATAACAAAAACTAAAATTCAACTTGACCTCTACAAGTTTATCGCTAAGGAAAGGGTGAAACGAAACCACAATAGATTTTGATGTGAGAACTGACAAAGGAGGGTTGACCGGAAACTACCGTGCCGGACGCTGCGCTGAAGGCCTCCACAACCCTCCTCGTCAGCAACCGTTTCTACAGTCTCTGGTGGCCTGGCAGTCGCCGTCCTGCAACACGGCGCCGGCCCGGCCTTCGAGTGACGACCGACGTAGCAGCGCACATCATCACCGCTGGAGATCCGTCGTCACGGAAGATGTGTCCGCTCGTGCTACAGCACAATTCTGGAGACGCGACTGCACCCAGCAAGGCACCGCAGCGCGCCTCGCGACCACCACACCCGCTACTCAAGTAGCACTCGGCCCTAGCACGGCATGAGGGTGGAGGAAGCACCGGCTCTGAACAAAACAGGCACCAACTGCTAGAGCAGAGGCGAGATGTATTTAGTTGTTGATGACAACGTGACGTTTGGGTGCGCATTGACAAGTCTGAATATTTGTGGCCAATTTTATTTCAATCTCATTTTTTTGTTGTCTCCGTATTGTTCGCAACCCGTGCTGAGTCGGGGTACTCATCTGACTATTGTTTCATGGTGGTAAAAAGGGCGTTTTTATGCAATTTTCGATAGGGATGTTCTCAATCAAACCCTGTTTTTCGTTCTGTAATTCGTTGATAAAATTTGTGAAGAATGCAAACCGCAATGTTCTTGAGAGCAATTCTAATCGTTCAGGGTTTTTGCACAACAGATAAAAATAACTGGGAACATGCAGAATTTTGTGCATATGATTTTTTTTATGATATTGAATATTGAAAACTGGTTTTACAGAAAATACAGAACACAAGTTACTGCTGATAAAGAAACAGAGTTGGGAATAAATGAGGAATGCGTTGCATTTGTAAACAATTTCTGAGTGTGAGTAGCGGAGGCTTAGTGCTAGCAGCAATTTCTAAAAGTGAGAAACAATTTCAGAGTGTGAGCAAACACCGATATTAAGTGCGCAACCAAGTGATTAGGAGTTATTAAAAGTCTATTCATTCTTATCTTTTTTTTGTTTCTGATTTCCAATTTGTACGACTGAGGGTGAGCTTGTAACACTCATGTGATGAGACTCACTGGCCTTTTTTTCACTCTAAACTCATATGATTATAGTAATGGTGATTGATGAGTACCTCATGTGTTATGTTCAGTATTCAAGTTCTTGCTAAATATATATATATATGTATATACAAAAGATACACTCACATATGTAACTCATATTTTTTGATTTTTCAGGTTTTATAAGCTTAGAGTTAGTTTTCACAGAATAATTACGTTGGTATAAAATAAAGATTTTACAACAGTTGAACTGGCATGAAAATAAATTAAAAGACTTTTACCGAGAACGGATTACTTGGGCAGAAGATGAGGGCACGTGTGTGAGCAGAACCTTTTCAGAGCGATTCAGAGTGAAGCTGAATTCTTCTGCGTTGCTAGTTAGATTTATACAGGATCAGCATCAATAAAAGCTGCTGGAATGTGAGGTCTGCTTTGTTTCCAAATTATAGAGACTTGCGACCGTAAGACAGACAGGGACACAAAGCATAGTTCCATTAATGGGTGAGGGATGTTTCAAAATGAAAGATTATGATTACGATTTGGCAAAACGTAAAGATATGTGTTTTAAAAAATGAAATGAAATCTAAAGCAACAATGAATAGTAAAATAAAATAAGTGAATCGGGACTATAAGAAACTTGATTTTGTTCAGGGTGCTTAGGCCTATTATCTCTAAGTTGCATGCGATGAAATTTTCCTCATAACATACGAAGTTAGCTATGATATACAGTAATAAAGTTACCACGTGACCTAGTTCCCAAACATTTTCGATTGCCACAGAATTTCTACTCACAAAAATAACATTTCTACATTCGTGGCACCAATTTTACGGCTAAAACTTACGAACAGCCGACAACTAAAAGATTTAGCATTACTGAAACTCTTCTTAAATTCTTTAGTTTTTGGAACTATTTTTCCTGTGAGTTAAGTTAATTTGCGGAACTAAAGATTTGCTGTCGTCTGAGGAGAATTTAGTGCACTGGTATTTCTGAAGGAATTTAGAGCACAAGTACGATGTTTGCGTACCAATACAGTGACGCTCAGTCACGAACAGTTCCTTGAGTCAGGCTACAATTAATGAGAAAATATTAGTAAAGTCGTAACGTGCGTTTAGATTTCTAATAGCGCACTTGGCAACTGAAGTCAAGTATATCCAGCATAGTTCTTCAAAGTGTCCCCAGTGAAAACAATTCACGATAGATGACGTTGATTTATATCTCAAAAAAGACACGTGTATATACATATACACGGATATGCATATGCTAGACTAGTTATTTAATAAAGATTTGATTTCGGTGCCAGTTTCTACGAGCGTTCAAGAAATCGGAATATATTTAAGGTACTGAGGTGACTTCAAAGCCACTCGACCCAACATCACTATAGCATCAAAGCATCATTGTCCAACTCAGTTGATTATTCCAACTTTATTACGAATTTGAGCTGCAGTGGTTCTATACATTTCTAAGAAATTTTATGCACATCTTGTACAGTATATTTAGTGATGTTGTTTTACAGTGTTGCCCTTGGTGTGCAAAGGAAAAAGAATTGAGTTCTTTCATGCGAGTAACTTACATTATTTACAGTACCTTATGCGATTGAATAAAGCTAGAGCATAGTAATGGGCCGATACAGCTGGTGCTCACCCAGAAACCCAATCTTGCACTAGAGGTTAGGAAAGCGAGAAGCTCCAGCGAGGAGTGATAAGGGAACTGAGAAGCCCACAACAAAACTGAAATACTGGGGTTATCCATTTTACAGGAGGCAGTAGTGCACAGTGACCCGAGTCTCAGACGATGGTGACAGTAAAGCTGCTAGTTTATGTGCATATGTTATGTGTTTATGTGCAGTCTATGTGTGTGCGCATATAAATATATATATGTTCATATGAATACACACAAATGCATATTTATGTTTCTATTTTTTGCGTAAAAACAAAACTCAAGACACAATACACTTTACCTAAAGCTCTGCGACCAGTAAACACCGAACCATACTTCAGAAATAAATGTATTTATTGCACTTGCTCAATGATTCAAGAGTAGATCTATCACTACCCCCAGAGGGTGCATCTGTGAAAAGAAAAAATGAGAAACATAAACAGACAAATGAAAAAAGCGCTATTGAAAAAATAATCTCTGTGCGTATGCTGAACAAGCCATGAATTTCATTTTGCGTGTGAGTTTGTTTACGCGTTTCTAGATGTGCTTGTTGTGTTGCGTGATGTTTTTTATAAATTAATTTGTGATTAACCATTTCTCAATACTTGATGATCATTCACGACGGTGTTTCAATCTGCATCGGTATAGTGTTTTTTTGTCTTTTCTTACTTCGATTCAACTAATAACTTAGGAATTTCAAAGAATTCTCCAGTGGTATTTCAATTATTTTTAAGTTGTCAGCCATCTCTTGGGATATAATATGCCCAATAAATGATATATATGATTTAACTAGCCCTTGACATGGTTAATCTATTTGAACGCCAAGCAAGGTTTGTCTATCAGTACACTTCATATGGTTTGTCTATTTCTACACCTCGGATAGCTTTTCTATTAGGACACCTCGTATGGTTTGTCTATAAGTACACCTCGTATAATATGTCTATTAGTACACCTCTCATATTTTGTCTATTAGTAGACCACGTATGGTTTGTCTATCAGCACTCCTCGTATGGGACGTCTGTCTTAGGAAGTCTTTATTAAGAAATTTTTAAAAAGCCAATATGTTCTTATGTATCAGATGTGTCAACTTTTTTGGAAATAAACGGTCTTTCTTTCTTTCTTCTTTGCGTGAAAGTCGCGCCTCTGTCTTTTCGTTTGGATACGCAATGAGATCGCTCAAACTGAATGAAACCTTCACGAATTAATAGTTATGCAGTATAACTGATAAATCTAAATTTGAAACTTTTTGGACGAACAATTCTCATAGACCATGTTTCACTTCTCCATTTAATTTCATTTTAAATGAATCCCAACAATGAATGAGAGTAAAATAAGGTTATAAGTAATTATTAGATTCTGCACAACAGGAAACCGAAATACTGAGATAAACAAACCAGTAGGACACGATTAAATTTAGGTTGAAGGCGAAATGTTTTAAATAATTTACAGAAGCGCATTAATAAGTTACTAGCATCACATATTTCATCAATTGAAGTATAAAAATTTCACTGGAGTATCGACGAACTAAGTATTTACCCGAGAAAAATAAAGTTCAGGGGTCCTGCTGCATGACCCTGTTGACCATCTAAACTAAAGTTTTCTTCATTTTTCACAGCAAGAAGTAGAATGCACAGTGAATTTCCCATAAGAAATATTCAAAACATTTGAATCCATAGAATTCTAAAATTTAATTTTCTCATTTCACGTGATTGAATAGATTTTTCTTGTACGAAGAGTTTCTTACCCATTGCACGACCTCTCCACAATAAATAACGATGCAATATAGTGATTCATGAGCTTTATTGGCAACCGGATGCTCTGAGCTAATCCAACGAACGCTGATTCAACACAGCGAAGAAGAAAGGGAAGAGAACTTTCGCCTCGACCGGATGCACAGACGTCCGCGTGCACAGGGGCACATAAACAAGTCGACGCTGCTTCGAATATGATATTACAAGCAAAGAGCTATGAACCACCGACAAAATCAGGATGCCATTAATATTAGGATCATTAATTTTGAGGTGATACATCAATACACGCGCCGCAAAGCAGGAAATCGCTGACGTTCCAGGCAGATTGTGTACTGAGAATAAACCAGAAACATTGTGTGTGTAACTATAGAGGGATCTTAAAGTTGATTTTCATTGATTGGATGTGTTTAGAATCGAGCAAATTATTGGTCTAAATGCTACTTCTAGTTATCACAAAAAGTACAGATGAATGTTCATGGTATTTGGTTAGTAATGAAATTATCAAAAATTTGATGTTTTCAAAAATAGCAATCATGGCGTCACCATGCACTCTCTACAAAATTATGGGTTGATATGAGGACTGCATTCTCAGACAGCTGTCTTTGTCTCCAGGTTCTTTTCACAATGCTAGTTTAGATGCATTCACTGACTCCTGGAATGCCTCTGTTTTCATCATGAACGGTTATTCGACTCTGTCGCGTTTCATCGAGTACGGATTTCATATAGCCAACATTTAATAATGCATTTTATTAAATTAAAATCTACGCAGCGAAATAAATCGGTATCAAAGTCGTAATCCGATGAATTTTCATCATTAGAAATCAAATGATGAAATAAGCTTGACAATAAATTACGTTACTACGCATTACGTTTACTTGTGTGTTTATTTATGTGTTGCTTTGTATTCCACATTTGTCGCGATGGGTTTACTTGTTTATAATGTGCCTAATTCATCATGTTACATTTCGCCATTTATGCAGTATGTTGCGTTTTTAGGGAATGCGTCAGTGCTTTATTCAATAACTTAATTTATCACTACAAATGTGCGCAGGGTGAGCCTGAACATAAAGGCTCGACCGTAAGAGCGGAACGCGTTTTCGTTACAGAGCATTTTGGTATGACCTATCGTATTGATCTTCCTATTGCAAGTCCTTCTTCGTCGCCTTCACGCTCCCACGACATCATACGTGCAATGGTCCTGTAATGGTAAAAGATAGCAATATTATTTCCTTTGCTTCCAAAACTCTCGACCATCGAATAATGGAGTCTTCTCATATTCTACCGCGCGAACCTCATTTGAACGGCATTAAGTCAGTCTGTTTACCCGTA
>JACJUY010003342.1:10366-27103 GCA_014220935.1 Platorchestia sp. MABIK
TGAAGGCTGTGGTGCTCTCATTTTAGTCGACAGAAATAAGTAAGATCAGTATTGGAATGGCTTATTGAATGTAAAATGAACTAATTTTAAATTTTCTAACAGAAATTTCAGGAAAATCAAAATTTCAGGTAAATGCAAAATTCACATCAAAGTGCTACAGACTCTATGACAGAGATGCAAAATGATGTGACACATTTACTCTTAATTATTTTACAGTTTTAGAGCTTTTGAAATGCTGGAGAAGCTGTTTCCCAAAAGAGCTCCAGAAACTGAGAGAGCTTTTTGTCCCATGTTAGATGAACGGTAACTGACCAAGACATCATTCCTTTGATTTGGTTTTTTGTTTGGGATATTGAATGGAAAAAATTTACCACATCTTCATTACTCTGAGGGAGAGAAATAGATGAGAACACTTGTTGAGCTTTTTGGATTATGAATCTGTTCAGTATTGGGGTCCAGTCACGGTTTCTTAAATGAGGGATGGCATGAAAGTATTTCTTGAAATTTCCTTTACATACCACTTTGGTGGCCAAGTTAATACATAATGGCAACTATTCTTCACAACATTGAGCTAAATCTCCCCACACCCGACTGCAGTCCAGATGCGATAAAACTAAAGACTAAATCACCAAAGACCTAGATTTTTTGTCAAGTGTGTACTTAATGCGACAAAAAAATATTAGGGTTCCGTTAATTGTGTTGCATATTGTTTCTACATGTAAATTGAAAGTCATATTTTTGTCAAACCAAACACCAAGATTTTTTACCTTATCTAGTGGTTCAATTTTATTGTCTCCAAATGTTAGCATAAAGGGTAGGAAACTACTAGTTGTATCTTGTGATCCAAAAATAATGCATTGCCTTTTACTTGCGTTAAGTTTGAGGCCATTATGGTCATACCACAATTTCAGATTTCTAAGAAGGTTTTCAGCGCTAGCCCATGTTTCTTTCAAATCTGCTGTAGAACTTGTAATGGCAATTTGTATATCATCAGCAAACATTGAGATATTTGTGTTTGCCGGCATAGTAGGGAAATCATCGATGAAAATTGAAAATAGGAGTGGGTCAAGGATTGACCCTTAGAGAACGCCAAAATTATTTGCTATGAATGGTGACATTTAGTTATTCAAGCACACTGCATGAGAGCGGTTTAGTAGGTAGCTTTCAAACCACCGAGAGTCTATTCTGAGGTTTGAAACTTCTTGTAAAAGATTTTTGTGCTCAACACTGTCAAAAGCTTTAGAGAGATCAAGCAAGAGTAGGGGAGTTAATTTTTTTGGTCTATATCATTGTAAATTTTTTCTGTTATATTAAGCAGGACATCTTGAATATTGGCATTTTGCTATAAGCATATTGATTGCGGTGAAGTAGATGTGACTCATCTATGTAAGACGAGAGCTGGTTTGTTATTACTTTTTTAATATTTTGGACACGACAGGCAGGAGACTGATTGGTCTGTAGTTTGACGCTATATTAATATCACCAGATTTATGCAATGGCGTAATAATGAATAGTTTCCATTGATTGGGAAACTTGTTTGTGGCAATAGTTGTATTTATTGTCAAACACATCAGGAGTGCTGTGACAGGGAAGCTGTCTTTAATATATTGGAGGCTAATGCCATCATGTCCAGTTGCTTTAGTATTTTTAGTGAGTAAGATTTTGTGTATCCCTGTTGTGCTAACCGGCTTTGATCTCAATTTGTTTTTAGTATTTGGGAATGAAACAATGCTCAAATTTGCACCTGTAGATGTGTCTAAAACTGTCCTGGACACTTCATTGAAAACATCTTTGCCAACTTTTGAGAAGAAAGTGTGTCATTTTTCGCTTTTCAGGGATTGTCAAACGTGCTTTTGCAGTCTGATTTTTCAAATTGAGCAACTCCTGTAATGATTTCCCTAGTTCTTTTTGGATTTTGTTTTGCCACCAACGGTTCTTTGTAAAAGTAGTCTCGTTTTGCTTCCCTAACTTTTTTTGGAGGATCTTCTAATGAACTTTATATAGCTTTCTAAGCATACCGTCTGATTTGTTCAGTATGTACTCATGATGCAAATTTCGTTTAGCTTTGCTCAACTCTTTTATCTTGTCTGTTTTCCATTTAGAAATTCTTGGCTTAAATTTCTTCTTAGTGAAAGGTGATACAAAACATTTGTTTAGGGCTGATCCGAAATTTTAATTGAAAAGCGAAATTTGGAGATTGACATCATCGGTGTTTTCCATGCCATGAAATTCACTCCATCTGTCGAATAGCTTTTCTTGAAATATTTCAGGGGGTAGTGGTTTTTCATGCAATATATAGTGTAACAAAATTTCTGTTTCTCTTCTGCAGTATTGATTAGGCATTCAACCGAATGATGATCAGAAAGTGGTGCTTTTGAGTTTCCAGACCTTTATGACTGGTCATGTTGTGTCAGAGACAACTCAAGTGGCGCTCCTGTAGGAATAACCGTGTAACTGCAATTCAGCATCTACATTGAGTTAGACATCACTGATTTGTCATTTGCTTGACCTGCATTTATACTCTGGTGAGATGAATGGAATATCAGATCATTAATTGGTAGAAGGAAAGTTGAGTGAGTGGAATGTATGGGGGTGCAAAAAGGAGTGGAAGGGAGATGTTAAATGCAAACAAGTTACACAAATCTGAGCAGGAATATGAGGACCAGGAGAAGATAGAAGTAGAGAATGGGAAGGTGAGGTTAAGAGAGGTTGGTGGAGTGGAAGAGGAATGGGAGTTATTCAAAGATACAGTGATAAGTGTGCAAGGAAGGTGTGTGGGGTAGGGAAGGTTGGAGAGGGAAGAGAGGGGAGTGAATGGTTGAACTGAGAGGTTGGAGTGGCTGTGAGAAGAAAGCAAGAGGCATTCAAAAGATGTCAGCAAAGGTGCAGCCAGCATAATTTTGAATATAGGAAAAGGAAGAAAGAAGTAAGAAGAATGGTAAGGAGAGCAAAAGGGCGGCGGATAAGGAGTGGGGGGGAAGTTGGGGGGGAGGGGGACTTAATTGAGAGAAGGTTTTCTGGAAGGAAGTGAAGAGAATAAGGAAAGGACTGGTAGAGAATAAGACATAAGTGAAGGATGCAAATGGTAGGCTGCTAGTAAAGGGATGTGATTCGTGGAAGAGATGGGCGGAGTATTTTGAGGAACTGCTGAACGTGAATGATGATAGGGTTGCGAAAGTGGTAGCTGTTAGAAGGGATGTTAGAATGCCTGTGTTTGGATAAGTGAATAGTAGTCAAAGAAGAAGTGAAGGTGCATTGAATATGATGAAAAGTGAGAAAGCTCCAAGTAGGGATGGCTGCACGGTTGAATGTCTAAAGAAAGGAGGAAATGTGGTTGTAAAATAGTTGGTTTGTCTGTTTAATGTGCGCTTTGATGCTAGTAAAGTGCCGGTTGATTTGAGTAGCGCCCATGTAGTTCCATTGTATAAGGGGAAGGGTAACAGGTGTAAGTGTAGTAATTCCTTGGATATAAGAGTACTGAGTGTTGTTGGGAAGCTGTATGGAAGAGTTTTAATTGGGAGGATGAGAGTGATGATGGATGGGATGCTAGCTGAAGAACAATGTGGTTTTAGGAGTGTTAGAGATTGTGTGGATCAAATGTTTGCTCAGAGACAGGTAAATGAGAAATACTTGGCAAAGGGAAAAGATGTATATTGGGCATTTATGGATCTTGGGAAGGCATATGATAGGATGGATCGTGAGGATCTATGCCGAGTTGTAGGATTGTGTCGCATGGATGAGAGACTGTTAAATGCAATCAAGAGTTTTTACATTGATGAATGAAGTGAGTGATTGGTTTTCAGTTGTGACAAGTGTGAGACAGGAATGGGTGTTGTTGCCATGGTTCAATTTGTTTATGGATGGGACTGATTCAGAGGATAAACTGCAGAGTTTGGTAGAGGGTGCAAAAAGTGTAAGTTGAGAGTGAAAGTAAATAAAACAAAGTGTTGAAATGTTCAAGAGGTGGAGTGTGTGAAACATTGGATGTGAGGTTGAATGGTGAAGTTTTAGAGGAGGTAGAACATTTTAGGTACCTCAGGTCAGACGTGGCTATGAATGATAGTATGGAAGTAGAAGTGAGACATCAAGTCAGTGAAGGCTGCAAGACATAGGGTGCAATGAGGAAGGTTTTTGAATGCATGAGTGTGAGTATGAGTGCCAAAAGGAAACTGTTTGAGATCTTACTTGTGCCAGTTGTGCTGTATAGAGTCTTGGGGTTTGAGAGCAGCCGAGAGGAAGAAGCTGGATGTGTTTGAGGAGCATGCTTGAAGTAACAAGAAAGGATCGGATTAGGGATGAGTTGGTTAGGGAGCAGACGAGTGTTGTCAAAAAGATGAGCAGGTGGGTGGATGAAAGAGTGCTTGGATGGTTTGGGCAGGTCCAAAGAATGAGTGTTGAGCGGCTGGTAAGAAAGATTCATACATCGGAGGGGAGTGGTATTAGAGCACGAGGAAGGCCATGGATAAGTTGGATAGATGGGTTGAAATGTGCATTGTATGAGAAGGGTCTGACTGACTGTAGACGTAGCGAAAGGAATGACTGCAGACAGAAGTGAGTAGAAAACGTGTTTTTTGGCATAATTATTTGACGCGGTCACTGGAAGCCTGCCTGCATGTGATGGGGCTGTGTCTTGCCATGTGCGTGGAGAGGTTGCGCACAAATGAAACTGTTGGGCTAAACCAGACATGACTCAGGCTTGACTGTGGAAGGGGGTTGTGCTGGGCTGCTGTTGATCCGGGCAGTTCTGGTGCGGCCTGTGCTCCCTCCCTCGCCTCCTACTGACTAAGTGAACGAATGTAGCTTGCTGTTGGCTACCCTCCCATAGGGAGGACAAAGCCTGGTATATGGATGTATATTTGTGTAGTTCTTATGTATTGCAGGATAAAGTTAATTGTTGATTTGATGTTGATGTATTGTCATTATTATTATAGTTACATGTTCCCTACTTGTTAGAGAAAATATGTGAGTGACATCTCATATTGCTATTGAATTTTTGCAGCAATACAAGTTGACATCATTCCATGACCAGGAAGGTTATAATTGTTTGTCCTTGTTTACCTTCAGAGCAGCGAGGGTCAAGTTGGAGACCCATGAGTTGGTGCTGGCTGGAGTGCCTGGCAGTGTTGGGGCCACTGATTGACTTCTGGAGTCTGACAGGTGAGCCTTCATGGCCTGCTCTACTTCTTTGATCCCCGCTCCTCAAATCCTGTGACTCCTTGTTTCCTCAGTTATTTATTCCTTTAGTTTATGTTTTGTTCAGTTTTGAATTCTCTTCAGTTCCAAGATAATTGTTATCAAGTTTTGTTTTCTTCTTTAACATCATTCAAGACCTTTGAGATATTCTCATTTCTTCAATTTCATTTATTGAAGTTTAATTGAGTATAAATTTTTTTTTGTTCAGTTGTGCTACATTTTTTCAACAGTTAGTGATTTATATTACTACTATCGTGATTTGTATTCCAACATTTGTTTTGTGCTTGATTATTTGCTGCAATTTTCATTGGCTGCTTGTAATTCACGAGTATTCTCTTGCACAGTCTTTGGATTATTAACAACCCCTCTCACTATTCTGTAGCATTCTTTAATTTTCCGTTACACTTAGCTCATTCATCAGGTTGGTTCCCAGTGTTCCTGTATTACCAACTGTGTAAGTCGGTACTATAGTGATTGCACTGGAACCTTCAGCATTTCTGTATTGAGGAGGCAGCCATTCAAGTGTTTTCCTATCAGCATGAGAGTGTTGAGCCATAAGTGCTGAATGGATATGAAACATGAGGCTCAAAAGTGGCAAATAGGAGCCTGTTTAATGGAATCGAACGGTTTATCCAAATGAAATTTCAAAAATTAAAAAAAAATACTTCAAGAGCAAAAGAAGCTGAGAGGGATTCACAAGAAGTTTAGAACATTTGAATAGATGTTCAGAGTCACTGTTCTAAACATGTTGTGAATACCTCTAAGCTTCTTTTCCTCTTGAAGTATTTTTTTATTAATTTTTAAAATTTCACAAGGAAAAACTTCAATTCCCTTAATGCATTTAAGATGAGGTGTCTGAAGAATTTTCAGGAGTGGCATTGTGTGATAGGTGAAGTAAACAAGAAGTATGACAAATTTGGCAAGGGTCATGAAAAGTATGAACTGCTGTGTGTTGAAGTGATTTGGCTATATGCAGGAAGGAAAAAGAATGGTTGGTAAAGAAGGTGATCAAGTCAAAAGTGCAGGGAAGAAATGTTACAGGTATGCCCAAACTAGATGAAAGATTGGAGTTGGGAGGGCATTGCACAATCAATGTATTGCATTAGAGGGTACCAGGAGATGAGCAATAATTGGAAATGAGTAGATAGTTACTCAGTGCCTGATTGGGATTCAGTCATTACGAGTATGGCTTGAACTTCTTGGCCTGCATTAGTTACCTGGGTTTGATGAATAGAATGTTTATTTGTCAGTTCTTTTGGTCTGGAATCTCCGAAGTTTTATGAAAATGTAAGGGTCAATTCACATGGTGCTGTTGGGCCTTGGTGTTGAAGAGATGCCCAAATGATATGGATTTATTAGAGGAAACAATTGAAAGTTATTGTCCTCTTAGGAGGATACAACAGCTGTGTCTGTAAAAATAACTGCTTCCATGGGAAACTAGGAAATATCAGGTCCTAAGTTAGCAAGTTTTTCCTTTTATTAAAGTAGAATATGTTCATTTTGTTGAAGATCATCTTTTTCACTCATGGCCATTTGGTTTCTCATTATCCATAACTTTTTATACAACTTCACTTCTGTTTCGTGAACTCTCTTCCTAACTTGATGTTCTTATTTAGAAGGGACCCTGTTTAAGAGCCCACCTCCTGCATTGACTTGTTCCTTAAACTCCAAACTGAACATTGTCTTCATCTTCTGTTTAGAATTCCTGTTAGGGAAAGAAGGCTTAGACTAATTTCCAATTTATTTCCTTAATTCGAAACTCAGCAGTGACTTCTTCTTTCTTCCTTTTGGGTCTCCTCTGCTGAGGTTAGGGAACCTTAAACTAATTTATAATTAAATCTGTGGGCTGCTTGACTATAAGGGCTAAATCTTATTCTTGTTTGTTGGCTACCTATCCTTTGTTAAGGAAGTAGCCTTTGGTAGTTAAATTAAATCTGTTAATAGTGTGGCTTGTTTGAAAATACTTTAAATTTTTAAATTACTACTAGAAGATTGAAAATGGTATTATTGAGATGATCAAACTCTAGCCTATTTTAATCCTGGTTTGGTTTCTAAAATGGCCACCACCAGTCTCAGTGCATTCTCCAATGTAAATATCAATGCATGCTACAACATTCTGCTAAGGAAAAATCATAGATGAATTAAATGACTTTGACCTACAATATAAGGCCTAAAATAAATAAACTCTTCTTTTGCTAGCTGATCGCAAAAAAATAAAAAAATCAAAGAACGAAAGTAATTCAAGAGCGAGTGTTCAATTTGAAAACAAAAAGACTTTAAAAATAGTTTTCACTTCAAAGAAAAAATTGTTTTGACTGCATACCCTTTTTTTCACCAAAGATGCTTTCAACTGTACATCCTTTAACACATGGACAAAAGTTAAATTACTCTACTCATTTAATGAATGAATTCAAATTGTCCAATTGGCTTCATAAAGGGCTATTGCATTATTGAAATGTTTGGCCCACGTATTATTTTCTGAAATGATGGAAGAACAGTGTTATAGTTTGATTTTTGCCGGTTTTAGTGTACGTTTTCTCAAACATTAGAGCAAACTAGCATTCCATTGTCCATTGCTCAGGTACCTAAACACCCAGCATGGAGCGTGCAGTGGTTGTGATGCACAAGCTGACAGATGCTGAAGTGGAGAAGCTGTGTTGCAGGCAGGACTTCATCAAGCAAGAAGCTGCAGCAGAGGACAGGACGCAAGGTGAGACTTGGTTTTTGTCTGGGCATGAGACAAAGTCAGTTGATATTACAGGTGAAAACTCAACCTTTCTAGTGTGAAAATCAACTGAAATTGTGTTGAAAAACTCTCCACATCAGTTCAATGGCAAGACNCTCTTCTGCAGTATTGATTAGGCATTCTACCAAATGATGATCAGAAAGTAGTGCTCCTGAGTTTCCAGACCTTTATGACTGGTCATGTTGTGTCAGAGACAACTCAAGTGGCGCTCCTGTAGGAATAACCGTGTAACTGCAATTCAGCATCTACATTGAGTTAGACATCACTGATTTGTCATTTGCTTCACCTGCATTTATACTGTGGTGAGATGAATGGAATATCAGATCATTAATTGGTGGAAGGAAAGTTGAGAGTGAGTGGAATGTATGGGGGTGCAAAAAGGAGTGGAAGGGTTATGATAAGTTGATCAGATATTTTTCATTGCAGAAAGAAAAATGGGGTTTAAAAATTATAAATTTTGTAAATAAAAATGCTGAAGCAAAATCAAAAAACTGTCTCGAACATTTGTTGATATGTTCATTGTGAATCAAACAAAAAACTAATCGTCTCTATATACAATATTGGCTGAGAAATGGAAATTTTAAGAAATTTGCCTCTGGGTGGAGGGGAGGGGGAGGGGGGTGTGGATAAATTCTTAAAACTTTATGGGCTGTAAATGTTTATTCAAATGTTTTAAACATGCTGTGAAATACCTCAGCTTATTTCACTATAGAAGTATTTCTTTTTAATTCTTGAATATTTCACAGGGAAAAACCGTTCAGGGCCCTCTGCAGTTTGCAGCAAGTATTGGTGACTTATTAGTGGCAGTGACTTATTACAACTATGGAAGACTTATCTAAAATGTTTTAGACTTCGGATGTTCGGATGTAAAAAAAAATTGAAATCATATAAAGGAAACAATGCATGCACTGCACAAAGTTTTTAGGGCTGCAACTGTCTATTTGAATGTTATAAACATGCTGTGAATACCCAAAAGCTTTTTTCCCTAGTATTTCTATCATTTTTCAAAGAATTCATAGGAAAATTTGTTCGCTTCGCTTAATGTACGTTTTGATGCTAGTAAATTGTCGTTAGATTAGAGTAGCGCGTATGCAGTTCCATTGCATAAGGGGAAGGGTAACAGGTATAAGTGTAGTAATTCCAGGGATATAAGAGTACCGAGTGTTATTGGGTAGCTGTATGGAAGAGTTTTAATTGGGAGCGTGAGAGTGATGATGGATGGTGTGCTAGCTAAAAAACAATGTGGATTTAAAAGTGGTAGAGGCTGTCTGGATCAAATGTTTGCAGTGAGACAGGTGAATGAGAAATACTTGGCAAAAGGAAAAGATGTGTATTGGGCATTTATGGATCTGGTGAAGGCGTATGACAGGGTGGACCGTGAGGCATTATGCTGGGTTACATGCTTGTATGGAGTGGATGGGAGAATGTTGAATGCAATCAAGAGTTTCTACACTGATAGCAGAGCATGTGTGAGAGTAGGGAATGAGGTGAGTGACTGGTTCTCAGTTTTGACAGGCATGAGACAGGGATGTGTGATGTTGCTGTGGTTGTTCAATTTGTTTATGGATGGTGTAGTGAGAGAAGTAAATGCGCGAGTGTTGGGAAAAGGTGTGCAGTTGGTGGGACAAAATGATGCGAATTGGGAAGTGTGTCAGCTGTTGTTTCAGATGACACAGCGATTGTGGCTGATTCAGAGGAAAAACTGCAGAGACTGGTTGCAGAGGCTGGTAGAGTGTGCGAAAGGTTTAGGTTGAGAGTGAATAATAAATAAAAGCTAGGTGATGAGATATTCAGGAGTTGGTGTGTTTGAAACATTGAATGTGCGGATGAATGGTGAAGTGCTAGAGGAGGAAGAGGCATTTGTCTTGCTCCTCTCTCATCCCACTTAGAGCATTTTAGGTACCTCGGGTCGAACGGGGCTGTGAATGATTGTATGGAAGTAGAAGTGAGACATCGAGGGAGTGATGGCTGCAAAACTTTTGGTGCAACGAGGAAAGTTTTTGAGTGCAGGAGTTTGAGTATGAGTGCTAAGAGGGGACTGTTTGAAAGCTTAATTGTGCCAGTTTAGCTGTATGGAACAGAGTCTTGGGGGTTTGAGAGCAGCCGACAGTAAGAAGCTGGATGTGTTTGATTTCAAGTGTTAAGAAGCAGGTTTGGAGTAACGAGAAGAGATAGAATTAGAAATGAGTTGGTTAGGGAGCACACAGGTGTTGTCAAGAAGATGTGCAGGCGGGTGTTGTCAAGAAGAGTGGGTGGATGAAAGAGTGCTTGGATATTTTGGGCATGTCAAAAAAATAAATGCTGAGCTGCTGGTAAAAAGGATGTATACCTTGGAAGTGAGTGGTATTAGAGAGCAAGGAAGGCCACGGAAAAGTTGAATAGATGGGGTAAAACGGGCATTGTATGAGAGGAGTCTGACTGTGGACGTGGCGAAAGGGATGACTGCGGACTGAAGTGTGGAAACAATGTGTAAGGATGTAAATTTTGATGCGGTCACTGGAAGCCTGACCGTCTGTGATGGGGTATATGATGTGTTTTGTCATGTGTACGGGGGGGGGGGTCTGCACACAAATGAAGCGGTCATGGTATACAAGCTATGGCTGTCAGACCTGGCTGTGGAGAGGGTTGTGTTGGGCTGCTATTGATCCGGTCAGTTCTGGTGCAACCTGTGCTGCCTTGCTCTCCTCCTTGTGACTAAGGGTGTTTAAGGTTGAGTGATTGTTTATTGTTCATCACTTTCTTTTGGCTTGCTGTTGGCTACCCTCCCGTAAGGAGGAAAAGCATGGTATGTGATGCATTATTGAAATGTTTGGCCCACCTATTATTTTTGGAAAAGATGGAAGAACAGTGTTATAGTTTGATTTATTGCAGGTTGATGCATAAGTACTCTCAAATATTAGAGCAAACAAACATTCCATTGCCCATTGCTCAGGTACCTAAACACCCAGCATGAAGCGTGCAGGGGTTATGGTGCACAAGCTGATGGACGCTGAAGTGGAGAGGCTGTGTTGCAGGCAGGACTTCATTAAGCAGGAAGCTGCAGCAGAGGACAGGGCGCAAGGTGGGACTTGGTTTTTGTTTGGGTAACAGGCAAAAGCAGTTCATGTCACAGTAGAAAACTGAGCCTTTCTGGTGTGAAAATCAATTAAAATGGTATCGAGAAAAACTCTCCACACAAGTTCAAGGGCAAGACCTGCTGTTTATGATATTATGAATTGTAACATATAAGCATAGGAAAATAAATTATCCTTGTTTAATAAAAAGCTCAGTGTCTCCTTAAATAAAAAATTGAAGTATTTTTTGTTTGTAATTTCTTCTATGTTATTACAATGGGCCAAGTTTCTACACTTATACACAGTTGTTGCTTGGTTGGTTTATCTCTCTTATCTTTCTCAAAACTCTGACTGCAACGTGTGCTACCCAGTGGACACGGGGGAATTTTTATAATGCTGTTGACTGACCAACCAGGAGTCACACAGTCAATTTTCATGAATACCTAATTTAAAAAAATGAGGGTGTGATTCAATTAATGGTTCCTATTTTCAAAATTGCCTATTACATTTGATTATGAATTTGAGTTGAATATTGAAGTTCTGTTTTACCAATTGTGATCAAAGTGTTGGGGATAGTTCATGATTGTATTTATGATACAAAGAATATTTTGAGCATGGGTACTGTTAGGATGGGTGTTGTTGTTTATCATGTACATCTGGAAGATTTATTTTAGAAAAATATTGCATCCGTCAATTTTGATGGGTTGTGTACTCTACAAGAGTATATCTAACAATATTGATCAAAAAGGAGAAAATTTCTTATTAAATGTTCTCCTTAATTATTATTTTGACATGTCTGTGTAGCCAATTGTGAATCGAATGAAATTTCTTGAGTCATACAGAAGATGGAACAAAGTTTGAATAATGTGCAATTGGTTCATGCGTTTTGTGAATTTTAAAAATACTCACAAATTGAAAATTCCACGCTGTGAGGGAAGATGAGTCAACACTTGATGCAAGTGATTCATGCATTCCCGACATTGTCTGCAACTTATTTTTCTTAGTTTTTGTGCTGTCATTTTGCACACATTGTTGAGTATTACCATCTGCTCAGAATAAATGAAAGCAGGAACAAGCAAATTTGTTTATTCACGACTCCCGCACCTTCAAAGTTTAGGAGAACGATTAAAAGTAGATCAGCCTGCTTGTCTTAAGAGAACGGCAACAAAAGTTAGTACTTAAAAACTATTAGAAAGTAGGGTTCTTTCAATAGGAAAAAGTTTGAAAAAAGACATTTAGCAGATTGCTATAAATAAGGTTTCTTAACAATTAGAAAGAACAAAATTTGCTTGATGCAGAAGTTTTTTCTTTCCGTAAAGGCAACGGTCTGGACGTGCAGGATTGAGCTTAAACTGCATAGGACCGCCAAAGCGACTGCAGAAGTTATCACTCGGTAGTTAAGAATCTTGAAACGATGCGCTGGAGAATAAATGGTTTTGGGCCACCAAAGCTGTCAGCCAAGTGGACATGCAGATAGCCAACTGCCTGCCAATTGTTGTGCGACTCAGCAGAGGTGTAGGACGTCCCTGGGTAATGCCCCCAGCTCCACGGCTAAAAACCACATCACCGCTGCAGTGGAGATTGCATCCCCCTCGCAACAGAGGGATGTACGTCCAGGAGCACGGCAACCGCCAAGGCACTTTTAGGTGCATCGTCTTATCTGCCAAAATAAACCAATAAATAAAGACAGAGCCAAATTATAGAAATGCTGTTATTACAAGATTAACACAAAAATTTACAAACAGTTGAGAGACAAATTACCTAATCAAGTCAGCTGCAAGGGGTAAATAGGCATTGGCAAAAGCAGCACCTGACCACTCGTCACACAACAATCTTGAATTTACTGCGAGAAGATGGTATGGTTAAACGTAAGAAGGTTGACGAGATGAATAATGAGCAGGTTTGTCAAATAACAAATATAGCAAGGACACAATTGGTATTGAACTCAAGAATAACCACACCTGAACTTTATGGTTCATCCAGTGTAGGAACCTTGTGGCAATTTAAGAAACCAAGTAGAAAAGGTTACGGCAAAAGGCAAGAATTACTGGACTTTCAAGAAGGTAGTGAGAGGAGAAAAGGGAGCTCAAATAGGGGAGTTACAGACTCCCTCTGTAACAGCTAGAGCTCTCATCCGAAATTTAGATAAATAATGCAAGTGGCAAGTTAAATTATTTGCCAAAGCAACCTTTAAGTAATTTTAAGTAATTTTTTATAATTAAGCAAAAGCTGGTAATAGATAATTCAATTACTCACACAGACACACAATAATAAAGGAATAAGGGGACAAAGGCCAAGTTAACTGACAAGACGGCGGTGACCTGTAGAGCTGGGGCCCAAGATCGCTCCAGCAACGGCGTAAAACCACGTCAAGTCAATTAGGATATAGGTTTTGTTAATACACTCAATACCAGATCAAAAAAAGCATCACAAAGCTGTTCAACACTGGCCTTCACAGCCGCAAGTCTAGTAAGAATCTGTCTGTCTCAGCCCTGCAATCTCCGAACCTACTTACTGGCAGCGCTGCTGAAGCAACTAAAGTACATGAGGTCCAGTGCCTCTCGGGTCATCCTGGAGAGCTTGTGAAGAAAATCCTCAACGCTGGCGCACACAGCTATGTGGGGAGATGTTTGAATTATTTAGATTGCAATACTGCATGTATATTTCTGTTTAGAGTAGATTATTGAAGTATCACACTTTTCATTCCTTTTCATGGCACAATTTTTAGTGTCTGCAGACAGAATCCACACGATGGATTTTTATAAGAATTATTTGCAGAGTAAATTTTATATCACTGATATTCTTTCTATTTGCTCAACCATGCTATGAGTGTAATGTTTTGTATTTAAAAACTGTCACCCCTCATGGGGATACAATTAGTATTTCTTTGGGAATTAGCACTCCCAGGGGAAATATGCAAGTTCCTGGGCTATAGGTTAGGTAGGCCTTCCTTCTGATAAAATAGAATAGAATTTTTGGTTTGTTATGAACCGTCTTTTTTGGTTCACTGCTATCCAGTTTTTCAGTGTTGAATACTTTCTTTGTCAACTTTTATTTTGTTTTATGAACTTTTCTTTACTTGCTGCTTCTATGCGCCTTGTACATAGATTCTGTTTCCTTAACTCCACGTCAAATGGTGCTTTCCTCTCTTGGGAACTCCTTAGTTGCTGTTGAAGTAGGCTCAAACACACATCTAATATAATTTAATAACTTTAAAAACTATGGTATTTGTCTGTTAACCCCTGCCCCGGCAGAAACGTGTATACTTGTCTTCACAAAATGTTCTTTTTTCAGTCATCGACGAGTATACTCATCTAAAACTTTACCTTCAACAACCAGCTACATACGTATATACTCTTCGATTTTAAGCCTGTATAAGCCATTGTACGTGTGAAACGAGTATTCTCGTCAAATCGTACGCCTGGCAGAGGCGATAGGGTAGAGCTGTAGGATTTCAAGGACATTGTTACTAGACTTGCTCCAACAGCCATTGTCGTCGGATGGGTGTTGTTTGCATCCACATTTGCATTCATTTATTTGTAGCATTATGAAGTGTTAACACCCCGAATGTCTAGTTGAACGGAAGATAGTGAATATGAACCTTCCCTCAGGAGCTTGAATACTTCTGAAAACTCTGCCGGTTCATCATACAATGACTATTTTGCAACAAATGAGGAGGAGGGGGGTGACTCGTTTTTGCCGACAAAGGTATTTTCAAAATAAAACGTTAACCACAATAATGGGAAGAAAAAATGATTACAAACTGTTTTTATAACCAGCATCAAAAATACTATATAGAACCAAGATAACAAAATTAGTCTGAAAAAGGAACTTTCTTAGCAAATAAAATTGTTGGGGAAGGGGTTAAATATGAAGGCTGCAGTGGTATAAGGTGTTGAGTTGTGGTCTTTGTCTTCACGGTGAAACTTCCTCCCGCAAGGTTGAAAATTCCTGTCATAATTGAAAAACATGTCACTCGTTGGATTTCATTCTATTACAATTGTCTCCTGAATGATTTAAATTTTGGTTTACACTAATTTTCAATTCAAACTTACGTGATGTCATTTAAAAAAAGTGAATGCAAATTCCATTTTCAAATGTAAATTTTTATTGGATTTGCTAGTTTTGTATGTATTGTAAGTATTATTTATTCTAAAGACTTTTTATCTAACTTCTTACTGTAATTTACATTTGCTCGTGTAAGCAAATATATGACTCGCTTCATTTAGGTCCTCAAAGCTTTTGAGGTGTTTGCTATTTAGTTGAAACAATTTTATGTTGTTCATTGCTGGAATAGATATTACTTGATTCCTTTTCCAAACCTACAAAATTGTTCCAGTTTTTCATGTGTTTAAAAATACTTCGAGAGTGTTCATCATTGTCTACAACTCTACATGTATCATGTAATTTCCCCTCTGGGGGATACAACTGTTGTATCTATAAAATTAGCACTCCCAGGGGGACTATGTGAGGGCCCAAGCTAAAGGTTAGGTAGGATCCTTTTTGTTGAAATAGAATAGGTTTTTGTTTTGTTACGGACCATCTTTTTTCGGTTCACTGCTGTCCTGTTTTTCAGCACCTACTACTGTCTTCTTCAACTTTTTCTTGTTTCATGAACTTCTTTCTTAGCTTACTGTTTCTGTGCACCTTGTGCATAGATTCCACGTTCCATCAACTCCATACTAAATGGTGCCTTCCTCCTTTCTCTCTTGGAACATCTTTGTCGTGGTTAAGGGTGGCTAAATTTTTCTTACATAATAATATCATGTGAATTTCTTTGTATTTGAACCCGTAATGAACGATTACTGGATTTAGTATCCCACATGAAATTTTTCTCAATAAGCTTGTGTTACTTGCAGGTGATGAGCCGAGCTCTGGAAGACACACAGGAAAAATGTACATCAAAAGTGAAGTGTCTGACGCTGAGCTGGAGGCCATTTCTGTGAAAGACGAGCCCATTGACTGGCATCCGGAACCCCAGGTGGCTTACTCTCTCTTGTGTGCTTCTAATTGGTTGCTTACTCTCCTCTTGGGTGCTTCCAATTGGTTGCTCACTCTCCTCTTGAGTGCTTCCGTTTGCACTCTGTGGGACATTCGAGGTCATTGCATATAGCATTTGAATTTAGTTCACATGTAATTTGTAAATACCTGCTTTAGGCCACCACATTTGTTGCCTATAAAATAAAGGAAAGAATAATCAAGTAATGAGTTTTTACGAGGGTGGGAGACTGTTGAATGCGATCAAGAGTTTCTACATTGACAGCAGAGCGTGTGTGAGGGTAGGAAATGAGGTGAGTGAGTGGTTCCCAGTTATGACAGGTGTGAGACAGGGATGTGTGATGTCGCCGTGGTTGTTTAATTTGTTTATGGATGGTGTGGTGAGGGAAGTGAATGCCAGAGTGTTGGGAAAAGCTGCGCAGTTGGTGGGACGAAATGGTGTGTATTGAGAAGTGTGTCAGCTGTTGTTTGCAGATGATACGGCGCTTGTGGCTGATTCAGAGGAAAAACTGAGGAGACTGGTTGCAGAGTTTGGTAGAGTGCGAAAGGCGTAAACTGAGGATAAATGTGAATAAAAGTAAGGTGATGAGATGTTAAAGAGGTGGAGTGTTTGGTACTTTGGATGTGAGGATGAATGGTGAGGTGTTAGAAGAGGTAGAGCATTTTAGGTACCTCGTGTCGGATGTGGCTGTTAAGGATAGTATGGAAGTAGAAGTGAGACATCGAGTGAGTGAAGGCTGTAAGACA
>JACJUY010003342.1:32598-42638 GCA_014220935.1 Platorchestia sp. MABIK
GTTCCTGTCTTGTCATAAATTTGTTATGTGCAGCGTGTACTGGCATTTTTAGGGTGTCAGCAAAAGACTATGTTCTGTGCCAGTTAGTTCTGGAAGTTTCTCGCCGCAAAAGCGGGTAGGCGAGACAATATATTCATCTGAATTACAGTTCATTAGGTAATTTTCTTGATTGCTTCGATGCTCACAGTTCCACATCAATACAGACATAAACAATTGAAGTAATTATTTCACGAGTTTTATTATTTCACATTATTCATTGCAGCTGACCATGAGAATGTAAAACTTTTCCTAGTTTGCGCGTTTCAAAAGTACTAACATCCTTTACAACTTTACTGTAATTTCATTGCTTAGTTTTTGATGTATGTGAGGTGACGTTATCTTTGGAACAATTTAACGTTAACGTGACCCCAAAAGGCTTTTTTCAGTATTGTTGACAGAGCGGATAAAAAGAAACTGCAACATTTTTTTCTAATAAAGGTACAAACGATGTCGTTGATCTTTACATTTTTTAACACAAATATATTTGAGCATCTAAATAGCTATTATGCCGTCGTAGGGTAGAGATACACTTGAGAGCCGTGACGTTTACTGACAGGAACTGGTGGATATGACAATATGCAACGCCTCGAGGGTCGCACCCTAATTTATACCGGGAGAGAAGTGGAACACAACACATTTTGCTGACGAAGCATGCGCATTGCGGACATACTATGTTAAATATCGAACAAATTGTCGAGGGAAAGATATAACATGTTCCTTGTGTTGAGTTATTATAAGTTTCGTTTTCATATAATATAGGTAAAAATATTTACTTGTTGACCAGCACTTAGTTGTACAAACTTTAACATAAGGTTCGAACCTATTTCCTCAATAGAAGAGTGGTGGGAAATGTTCGGTTGAGTAGTTACAAGGACATGAACTTTGAAATGTATTGGAGAAACATTCGTACTCTGAGAGTGGCAGGCAAATGAAATGCATTAGTTAGGAAAGCATTTGGTATTAGTACAGCGCCCAAAATAACACCCCTAAGTATTACACAACAAAAAAACGGTTTCTTCGACGCTCGACAGCGGAAATGTATGGCAAAATTAGTCAGATCCACAAGAACGGCAGATTATCAAAAGTTCGCACGCGAATTACAATATTTATTATATTCTGATATCAAACTTGAAATCAGAATACAATTGGCATTGCTCGAGCAAAAGTTATAATGAAAAGAAGACAGTGGTTGTAATGAAAATATCGATCGCCAACAGGCATTTTACAAGCGCCGTCAACAAGAGTGTGTATCTCAAGCTACAACAACTTTTGTAGAAATTGAATCCGATTTAAGTTATGTGAATACAATGTGTCGTAAAAAGTTATCACTCTACAGCCCCTAGCACTATTTCTTTAGTCATCCAGATTTTGACCTAATGTGCCATACTTTTTCCTCTATCGAGAGTCTGGAATTCGGTTGCGTACTTGTACAAGAAGTTCAACGCGACGCTCGTCTGTTGCGATGCAGGCGTTCAAACGCCGCTGCAATGATTGCCGGACGCGACCGGAGACGCCAGGAGTTCCACGAATCCTTGCGTAAGCTTAAACAATTCTACCGACTGAGTTTTCTTCAAATGGGCCTTGAATTAGAATTCTAGGGCTTAACATCTGGAGAATTTGGTGGCCAGTCTGAAAAATGGTCCCAACCTCATAAAAAGTGCCAGTCACTTTGAATAATTAACATATCTATCGCGTATTATTGCCTGTGATACAAAATATGGCTCAAAGCGTTCCCACCTATTTAATTACAAACTAAATCGTAAAAGTGAATTATATCTAGTTTTATGAACTTTAATTTGGTTACATTCGGACAGTTAGGCAAGTAGTGGAAAAGAATAGAAAATTAAGAAGTATTGGCGAATAGTTGACAGAAAATTAAATCCCGAGTTAAAATAAATAAATGTGGGCAAAATGTGTGATGAATTTGTACACATTGAGAATATGTCCGAAATATGCTATTGGAGAGAAGAGTACCCCTCTATCTTTTTCGACCGTTTTCTATATGCAACAAAGAGGTCGCGCTTTTTCTGATTAGATTAGCCGTTAGTTTCAGCCTCCTTAACAGCAAAAAAAATGCGTTCCCAAATGCACCATTTAGTATCGAGTTAAAAGAACGCGGATCTATGCACAAGGTGCACAGAAACAATTAGTTTAGGATGAAGTTCTAGAAACAAGATAAAAGTTGGCGAAGAATGCAATAGATGCTGAAAAACAGGACATCAGTGAACCGAAAAAAAATGGTCTACAGTAAAACAAAAAACCTATTCTATTTCCAAAAAAGGAAAGCCTACCTAACCGTTGGCTCGAGACCTCACATTTTTCTCCTGGGAACGCTCGCTAATTAGCACTCTCTCTGCAATGCCAAACAAGCATCGAACATGGACTTTTATGGTTTAAAGTACAATGCATGACCTAGTGCTACAGAGAAGAAAAAAACATTTCAGAAAACAGTTAAACTCGATACAAAAGTCTTGTGCCTCAGTTCTCTATCAATGAACGACCTATGAATATGAGAACTAGACTGGATTGCTCACTAAGTTTTTACAAGCACGAGAGTTGGTGAAAGCATACGTAAGAATGAGAATCTCCCAGTCGATAGGAAGCAATCACATCGCATGTCATCATAAGACTCACAGCTTGCGGGTGTTGAAAATCCTATAACTACATAATAGAGGTTGAGTGAACACGAATCTAGAACTACAAATTTATCGCTACTCTAACATGCACACTAGGACTGTCTGAATAATAATGCATTTTAAACTACAAATACGAAGAATAAAAATATAAGTTTTAGTAACTAAAATCGACCGGCATGCTGTTATTTTCACGTCAAGAGCTCGTTGTGTAAAGCCGACTTACGACATTGTGTACAACTAAAATCGCTACTACAAATCAAATACAAAATAATACAGCGTTTTCAAAGCAACAGTGTTACCTAATTGATATAATGTAAAACACGTTGGTATCGAATATTTTTGAGTATGTATGTATCTTTTTTTCCTAATTTTCTGCTGTAAGACCATCCTCCCACCAAAAACACTATCCAAGTCATGAAATATTGAAGTAGATGACCAGAAATATATACTTTCTCACAAACACATTTAACACATTTCAATAAATGCGACACAATTGTAGACTGCGACCATTAATTATTAAACTGGAACGGAGAAAAGTTTAATAACCCAAGAAGTTTACTCACCACCCAAGAGGAGTTTAGAAGTTTACTCTCCACCCAATTGCATGTGAACTAAATTACTCCTTGGGAAGCACCCAAGAGGAGAGTAAACTTGCGGCGCAAGTCGGACAAATGCACGTCGTGACAATGAGCGCAAAAAATAGAACAAGCGCAGTTGACCTTTACGTGCAGCTATCAAAAGCATCTTATTTTCCACGCAGTTCTCATATTCATCATAAAAGGAACACGAGTTCCTGGGAAGTGTGCAGATTAGTGTACAAGACTAAGGGTATCTTATAATTATGTAGATAAAACTTTACCACCGACAATGTCAAGGAGGCATTAGATTAGATGTTAGTTTGAGCATCTCAAGCCGCAACCAAGACGATCCAAAGAGAAGAAGGATGAAGGTACCATTTAATATGAAGATAAAGGAACGTGGAATCTATGCACAAGGTGCACAGAAACAGCAACTTGAGAGAGAAGTTCATAAAAAAAGATAAAAATTGAAGAAAAACGTGATAGGAGCTGATAAACAGGACAGCAGTGAACCGAAAAAATCTGATCCTCAACATAACAAAAAAATCTTTCGATTTCACAAAAAGGTCTACCTCTCAGCTCGGGACCTCACATTTTCCCATTCTAGAAAGTCGATGTTTCGGAAATTGGAAATTAATTTTTTTGGCATACAGATTAATAAGTATTTAGTAACCAACCCGAGTAAGAAAATTGATTCCACACAAAAATTTTGTCTTCAAATTCTCATCAAAATAAGGCTCGCACAAAATATCCCCAGTAGTCAAACACGAGGAAGGGCGGCTGCCGCATAAGACTAACGTAAGCATTTTGCCATCAATAAGAATTGTGAACCAAAACCCAAGATTCTGACGTGCATTAAACGATATGTAGACAAAAAAACTAGATGTTTTGGATTAAAGGGAACTCAATTGTATGAAATTACTTTTGTCTAATTAGGTGTGGTAAAACTGAAAATATTCTAATGCCAGTCGGATGGACTGAAATCAACTACCATCTGTGTAATAAGAATATTTGATTTTTGTAAGGGAAAACAAAAATAAATGAAACACTCGACAGAATAGACCATACTGCCGTCCAAGAAAATTGTCAAGTAATGAGAAAAAGTTGATTAAAACTAATAACACGTACGTCTTAAACAAACAAACACGTAGAAACGTAATCAAATTGCATTTCTATTGAAGACTAAGCAACAAAATTTAAATTTGCAAATTCAATCAACAATTTTTGGGAAAAACATCAGAATTGTTGAGTTAAGGAAAAATATTCATGTAAACAGCGTTTCTATTTCATAAAACACTAGAGTAGGTTTTCAGAAATAAACAATTTTTACAAACACAAACAAAGAACACAAAATGATTGGGGACTGTGACCGTTAACCTAGACTTAAACGATGAAAAAATAACCTGCAGAACTAGTCGGACAAATGCCACAAGCTTGTAGTACTGAACGCAATGAAATAGAAAATAAAGAATTAAATTTTATGCGTCGCGATAAAAAGCCATTCATTTCATATCATATATTACGTTTTCATAAAAAAAAACAAGTTTCATGAATTTCTCGAAGTTACGCAGAATAGCGCACAAAACTAAGAATACAGTGTCAATAAGGAAATAGAATTTTACCGACAACTGTGCTACGGAGCCGATAGATTAGTTTAGATAAGTTAGTTTAGGCCTGATTAACTCCAACAGTTTTTCTTTTCTACGAGAGGAAGGAGAAAGTCATCATTAAGTAATGACTTAAGGGAACGCAGGATCTTCGCACATGGTAAATAGAAACAGCACATTGTGAAAGAAATTTAAGACACAAGTCATGAATGAAAAACGGAAAGATGGTGCAAAACAAAACAGTACTGAACTTAAAACATCAAAAAATATCGCACATATCGCTCAACTTCTTTGAATTTCAATGCCCTTACAAAACGTGAAAAAATCAATGGTGTGTTCTATCTATATTGATATTATTTTTTATTTTCAGTCTCTCTGACCACTACAAAGATGCTATAAGAGAAGAAGGATGAGAGCACAATTTAGTATGGAGTTGAGGGAATGCAAAATCTATGCACAAGATGCGCTTCCTTACAGGTTACCATGCACAAAAAATTAGGAAATAAGAAACGTTAGGAAACAAGATGAAAGTTGAAGAAGAAAGTCAGAGATGCAGAAAAACAGGACTGAAGTAAACCGAAAAAGATGGTCCTAAACATTGCAAAAAAACTCTTTTCAACAAAACGAAGGTTTTCTCAACTCTTAGTTCGGGATCTCACATATTCTCCCTGTGAACGCTAGTTCCAATGGACACAAAAGTTTCGTTCTCCTTAAGGAGAAACTTGTAACATCTTTGACCACATAAAACAATTAAAATATTTAGCAATTCTGAAGTGTGTTGTAGCAATTAAATATTTGAGCAGCCAATAAATGTGCATTTCACTGCTGGAAAGGAAACGAATTGGCGCAAGTATGTTTGCTAGCTTGTCCTTTAAAGTTTTTCTTACAAAGAGCAGAATAGTTGCATAATTCACACTTGAACAGCTGATCTTTACTATGTTTGCTAGCTAGGTGTTCTTCAACGCAATACTTACGAGCAGAGGAATATTCACAGAACTCACACTTGAACAGCTCCCCTTTACCATGTTTGCTAGCAAGGTGTTCTTCAACGCAATACTTACGAGCAGAGGAATATTCACAGAACTCACACTTGAAAAGCTCACCTTTACCATGTTTGCTAGCTAGGTGTTGTTTAACATGTATCTTTTGTGCAGATGAATACTCGCATAATTCACACTTGAACAGCCGACCCTCAAAATGTTTGCTAGCTAGGTGTTGTTTGAGGTTTACTTTTTGTGCAGATGAATAGTCACATAATTCACACTTGAACAGCTGACCTTTAATATGTTTTCTAGCTCGATGTTCTTCAACAGAATACCTACGAGCAGAGGAATATTCACAGAACTCACACATGAATAGCTGACCTTTACCATGTTTGCTAGCTAGGTGTTGTTTAAAATTTACCTTTTGCGCAGATGAGTAGTCACATAAGTCACACTTGAATAATCGACTTTCAAAATGTTTGCTAGCTTGGTGACGTTTAACGTTAACCTTAAGTGCTGAGGTATAGTCACATAATTCACACTTGAACACCTGACCGTTACCATGTTTGCTAGCTCTGTGTCGTTTAACATCACTACTATAAGCTGAGGAATAGTCACATAGCTCGCACTTGAACAGCTGACCTTTACCATGTCTGCTAGCACAGTGTTCTCCAATTCGATATTTACGAGCAGAAGAGTAGTCACATAATTCACACTTGAACAGCTTACGTTTACCATCTTTGGTAGCTTGGTGATTTTGCGCTTTGCTCAAGTTATGATCATGCTGCTCTACTAAATGTCGTTTCAAAGTACTCATGAACATAGTGGAGTAATCACACAACTCACACTTGTAGTAACATCCCAATTTATGCCTGACACGGAGGTGCAGCTCCATAAGACGCCTCCTTCCAGTGGAGTAATCACAATGTTCACACAGTGAGGCCCATAACCTGAGTCTGTCAGGATATGCGGCCTCAACACCACTGCCGCTACCCGACACATCTGATGGTAGCGAGTCAGCGCTCTCTTGAGATGCTCCAGCTGGTCCCTGATGAACAGCACTTGGGTTGCACGCAACAGAGCTGCCTTCCCTCGACTTGTCCTCTGTTTCTGCGTGTCCTGAACGTGACTCAGTGCTGTCATCCTCTAATTCTGTCTTGAAATTAACTGCATGAGAGCCTGAACTTGTACTGGCCTGTGAGGGAGAACTTTTTTCAATTACTACTGACAGGACTCATCAAAAATGGTAGCATTATACTCAAGTAACAGCCAACATTGAGTATTTGGTGTACACATTTCTTTTGAAAGAAATTTGTGCAATCGATCATCTGTGTTTAATTTTGTCCAAATGCATTCAGTGTAGGAGAAAAACAATGAAATTACATAAATAATGGCAGAGGCAGGAAAGAAATAATAATAGCAAAAGTGCACTTTGAAAATCCTGTTCTCTTTTCAAAACTGCTCAATTTTTCAATACAGATCATAAATCAAAAAATTTCACAAGCTTTTCAAATAGTACTTGCTGCAGGAAATAAACATAAAGGGAACAGTGGAAAATTTGCTTGATACATCAAAATATGTTGTTACAATATTTCAGATCAGGATTTTCACAAAAACCAAGGTTCAATATACACTTTTTTCTACCCATTCTTAAATTGATTATTCTTTTATTTTTATTAGCAGAAAATGTGGTGGCCAAGGACAGGTAGATAAAATCTCCATACAAACTAAATTTAATGCTGTGTGGAATGACCTCAAAGGCCCCACTGAGCACATAAGGAAACATTCTAGGAAAGAGTGAGCAACCAATTGGAGGCACTCAAACGGAGAATAAGCGACCAATTAAATTAAAGCAACCAATTAAAATCAAACGGAGAATAAGCAACTCAAGAGGAAAGTAAGCCACCAATTGCAGCACCTGGGGTTCCTGATGCCTGGCCATGGGCTCGTCCTTCACAGCAAAGGCCTCCAGCTCAGCGTCAGTCACTTCACTTTTGAAATAAATCTCTTCAAGATGGCTCCCAGTGCTCGGCCCATCACCTACATGTGATACAAGTTCATTAAAAAAAATTGCATCTCAGAAAATAAATCTAGCAGTAGTAATTTGTGTGGTAAAAATTGACAGTGATAACCAATTCTTGGTGTTTCAACACATGAAAAACTGGAAATTTTTCATAGATTTGGAAAAGAAATCATGTTATACTTATTCCAGTAGTTTACAGAAAATGAATCTTCAACTAAATTGTTAATATCTGATGAACAATAGGGATTTAAATGAACTGAATTACTGTTTAGCACACACAAAGAAATTTAAATAATTTGAGAAACACAAAGTCTTCGGAATATATAGAGCTTGCAATTCACAAACAAAAACAGGCTAATCTATCAAAAACTGGCATTAAGGAGAATGTCTTGTTGCAATTGAGAAAATGTCCCTCACGTTTGTTCTTTGGCATCCAGTTCTATAAAAATTGGTCTTCACAAAAGTGAATAGGGCTAATATTTCAGACTTTTCCCGTTTTCGCCATAATTGTGGAGATAATGGGTGAAAAAAGGGTTATTTCAAAAGTTATCTCCTCCGAAAGTTATTACCGTGGAGCGATGATTTATATATCATGGAATGCACAAAGAGTTGCTGCATAGCTGGACATGGGCTTGTTATGAAATTTGCAATAGTTTATTTTTCATTGTATTTAAAAAAAGTTTGAAAAAAATGTATTTTTCCCATAGATTTTTCAATGTAATTAAAAAATTAACAAATTTCATAGCAAACCCACTTCCAGCTATGCAGCAACTCTTTGCGCGTGCAATGAGACCCAAATCATTGCTGTACAATAATAACTTTTGGAGGAGATAGCTTTTGAACTTTTTATTTTCAACTGTTTAGGAAGCAAATTTTTCTACAATTTTTCATTTTTTTCATCTGCAAATTGACATGGTTGATGTTCTGAAAGCTATCTCAACATATGAATATCTTTTCTTATAAGTTATTGCTGTTCTTTGAAGGAACTGGTACCACAGGTATCACAGATACGTGTTAAACTGGTATCACCGCTGCGGCGTCCTCCTCGACGTGCTTCAACCCTTCCCGCCTTTGTTTCCCCCTCTCATGGAGCAAAGAACATTGTGTAGCTTTGCTAGATTGTAAACTAAGGGGTTCTGTGTCAAATAGACCAACAAAACATAATCCAGGTATTTCTGGTTCATGTCTAATGCAGTGACTGTCCGTCGCTACCAGCTGCATTTGAATTCACCCTCCTTCCCCCCCTCGTTTCCCTCTCTTACACAGACAAAACGTTCTGAACCTTCCCTAGCTTGTATAATAAGGACTTCTGTATTGTATAGAGCAATGAAAACTACAAAAAAGAATTTTCAGGGGTGTGGCACATGCATTTGCTGGTCAGCGCTGACTGCTGATTGGACACCTCCCCCCATTCCTATTCCCATTTCCCCCACTTACAATGCTCAGATCGTTCTGCAAATTTGACAGCTTTTGAAGTAAGCATATCTCTAGCGAACAAAGCAATAAAAAGAAAATAAGGGATTTTTCGAATTCAGGGCAGACGTCCCCCATAAAATGTATACTTTGTCTTTTCACTATTGTTTGGAATGTTATAAATATTCGAAAGAATTAGCCAAGCAGGAAGAATATTCACAGCGAATACCAAGACCATAACTCAACACAACTTCCAATACCCCTAAAACACTCAAGTCCTCATGTTCAACAGAGCTAAGTTCAACATTTTGGTTGTAATTTGAGGATTCTTTACATTACATAAAGAATGAAGGAATTTTACAATTAAATCTTATCAGAGAAATGCAATAAAATAGTCTAGTATGACATTGGATAAACAATTTTTGAAAGTTTTCATATACAAATTTTACACTCTAGGTCTGGCTAAATCGAGAAAGATTATCAGTAAAATAAGTTTTACTCAGAGAGAAATCCTCAAAAAAATTTATGGTGTGAACTAAGAGGTGGCAGATACTAAGAATTGTGCCCAATAAGAAATAATAAATAAGGCACATCAATTAGGTATTTCAAACAGAGATATAAACTCAGTATTGCACTCAATTATTCACACATCTTTACATATGGCTGGTACACCAAAATATAAGCAAAATGACCGCATTAAAACCCAAAATGCTTAGTTAGAGATGATGTTGAAAACATTCAAACTATTTGCACCTAGTGTT
>JACJUY010003342.1:56797-67215 GCA_014220935.1 Platorchestia sp. MABIK
CCGAAACGTTTAAAATTGACTAATTCAGATATTTTAAATTTAGTTTCATAAATTCTATTAAATATGATACCTCTCCGTGCTGTTTTCTTCGTCTTTAAATTCTTAATGATAGTCCGACTCAGGAGTGTAAATTCTACGATCAATTTTATTGTCAATATGATTGACAATGATGAATATTGACAATTTAATTGATCGTCTGTGGGCTCGATTGACGACCGTTAAATAATTGGCTTAGTGGGCAAAAAAAATGTCATCACTATATTGAGTCAATGATATTGACAATTGAATTGATCGTCTATGGGCCGCTTTACACGCCATTCTCACCCACAACACTTCTATCTCAGCGCAAACTTTCAGGCAAATACAGAACTACCAGTCGAACACACTAGTCACAAGTTGCAAGTCCCGATGCAAACGTTCGGTCTCAACCCTCAAGAAACAAAAATACTACTCTCACAGTCACTCCATACAAAGTCACACACTATACTCACGTGGATATATAAACTATACCAGTTTTCAGGAACTTCACTTTTAATCCAACACAATTTTAGTCAGAGGATCAGTAGCACAGCAAACAAGACTTCTTGAGTCTTGCATTCAACCGTGCATGGTTGTTTGAAAGATGTTCAATTCGCGGATTTCTCGCGCTTCCAGATACTTCAGCTTATTGTAAAGTTGTTAGGTCAATTTGAATAAAAAATATATATATATGGATAAAAACTTAGGTTTTGATGGCGACTGTGTTTAACCTACCGTTAAAGTTAATATTGTATGAAATTTTTCAACGCAAGCGAATTACTATTCATGAATTTTATTACAATTTCTATGTTTTCGGCTGCAATGTTTTATTCTCTGCATTAATGAATAAAATCCGATGCAATTACATGTTTTCGTAAAAATTTTGTCAAAAATACGTGCATCGAAGTATGTGGGTTCTACCACTAGAGCCTTGCATATTCGCGTTGCAAAGCATGCCGGCAGAAGTTACCGCACGAACCGTTCTCTTGCTGCTCCTCACTCAGTCATACGAACCCATGCTGAAAGATGTTATCTCCCCAAAAAATTAGACCATTTTGATATTTTAGCCGCTGTTTCAAACTCCGTTGATCTGCGCATCATGGAATCTTTTAATATTTTATTACATAAGCCTTTTTTTAATGAGTCCCAATCCACTTTTCCTTTGCAAATAGTGTAGCTATTTTATTTAGTTTTACTTACTCTTACATTTACCTTCGATGTTTTCAAATTTTTTTCAGAGCAATTATTGTTGAGAATGACTCATTGAGTCGAACCGTTCATTTTTAACAGTAAAGCTTTTAATATAAAGTGTTGTGTAATAAAGCCTGATTCCTATTATTATTTCCTTAGTTAAAATTTTTAAAAACACACGCTGACATGTGCTTCCATATGTCTACATATATCTAACTTTTTCTCATTACTTGAAATAATTTACGACGGGGTTTTCGTCTTTTTCGGTGAAGCGTTTTCTTAGTTATTTTTCATTTTGTTTCAACTAATAATTGAGAAAGTTTAAACGATTATCTTATGGCATTTAAATTATTTTTTAGTTGTCAGCCATATCTTTGTGCTAAAACTATCCAAGATATGATATTTTGAATGTTTCTCTCAATAACCTTGTGAAGTTTTGACCCACAACGGATTTAAGAATTTTTCCGTGATGGATCTTATTGAAGTGATGAGATTGTGAGGTATTCGAAAGGCGGGTCACCAGGCGCTAGGGGAAGCGCCAATTATCAACTACTGTGAATTTGCTGATGGGCCTTAGTTGTCACGATTAAAGTCGGTGAACTAAGAAATATATTCAGCATTGTATGGCCACATAGATCAGAAGGATCGGGTTTCGAGTAGCATTATCATGGCTACGAGGTCATTTCTTTAACACTCCCCAAGACAACAACCGAAGGACAATGAGAGAAAAACGCTTTTAACTGGCCTGATATATTAGGAGAAACCGTCTCGAAGTCAACGGTCTTGGCTCTTGGATCTTCGAGATGAGGGGTCCCTTGGGTCGATCCTGGGCTTAGAACTCCAACCGTGTTGTGAGGTGATGGAGGGTTCTAATTGGTGCCCGGTCAGGGAACGAAGAGTGATCGAGATGTGATTGTAACTGTGCTGAAGGAGGTAGTTGTGTTCAGAGGGCCGAACTTATTTGTGCCGTGGTGGTATGTGTTCGAGGTCCGTTGTCCGTAGATCTCCTGTGCGGGAACGACAAGGCTGGGTTACATTGCAAGGGTAGAAAGCGCATTCTTATTCACATGCAAGTCTGTCACTTCCCCGACTTAACAAGAAGTAGCCTGAACAAGTCAGTTCCCAATCATGCCGCTCAGCCTGCAACTCTGGCGCCTGAGCACAGGTCTGAGGGCACTGGCACCTTGGCATGGGTGTCTGAAGGACGACAGGGCAAGTTCTACACGGGTGCACTCTTTAATATCACCGGCTAAAATGTAGGTGTTGCATCCTATTTTGCGACTCAGCAAGGGTGCGTGAGTAATTTATGAAGCATAATACATTCTAACAGGTTTCAAGGGTTGGCAACCTTGACCTAATCAGCACAAAAATGCTAAATTAATTTGTTTCCCAACTGGTTATCAATTGAGCAGCAGTGCTTAAGCAAGGGAAGCCTAGTTTGGCTCTAAACAATCAGTAATTCTAAACGCATTGGGAATTTCTAGTTCTAAATCCTACAGGCTAGTGCTGATATTTACAAAACTAATTTATTATTCAGTTCCTACAGAACAGACCGGGCTTCACAGACTGGCTGTGAGTTATCAGCCTCTCTTAATATATACAAAAGCAATGATACAGGTCCCAATCTAATTCTAACGAATTTAAGGGCGCGCCTAAGCATTTAGAAGAAGCAGAACCGTAGGGTTCTGATTGGCTAAACTAGGCAAAACCTAAGAATTATTAATACTGAACTTTACAGAGTAGCACACCGGCAGAGAAAACCTAAGTTAACCTTTGGGCTGGCTGTACCACTAAAGAAAAACTAATACTGGAATTTATAGCGTTACCTAAAGGGGATTAGGATTAGATCAAATGATTCTAGGTTAATTTAAGCTTCCCTAACTGCCACAAAGAGAGCGTACCAAGAGAGAGGAAGGAGGATGGCACCATTTAGTATAGAGTTTTAAGGGAGCGTGGAATCTATGCAGTGAAGGGAGCGTATCAAAGAGGGGAAGGAGGAAGGCACCATTTAGTATGGAGTTTAAGGAGGCGTGGAATCTATGCAGTAAGGCACAGACACGATACGATTAGAAAGAAGTTCGTGAACAAGATCAAGGTTGAAGGAAGGACCCAGAGGGTTAAGATTGGAACTGCATTAGCTATGCCCCCAGTTTTATGGGCCTAAAGATTAATTCAGTATTTCTATGTGGTCAAGCAACACTATGAATATGAAAATTCCAAACCTAACTCACAACCACAAAAATTATTCAAAGCAGTCTGAGTCGTAACTACTTAGTTCGAGCGATTAATAGTTCACAAAAATTCACACATAACTTTCTAAAAACTAAAACTTAATTCAACTGTCGTGGGAAGATCACACATAAATTTCTAAATAAAACTTAATTTACTATAGTGAAAAAATCACACATGAATTTACAAGATTGGGTTTAATACCCAAACGTGGTGACTCGTACCAGTTGCCTAATTTAGCAACTTGAGTTTATAATTCTAGGAGCACAAATATGGCTATTGATTTACTAGAGGCAACAAGATGTGGCAAAACAAAGTGGCTCCGTTCACTTTGAACATTTCTCAAAAAGGGTCTGACACTGATCAAAGTAGAAAATAATCCTAATTTAATTACACAGGAACACGTATTAATGATAACACAAAAATGACACTTTCTCCAAAAAGTTAGACACCAAACACTATTAAGCACAATAATCCTAACTTAATTGCGCAGAACACAAAAAATAACACTTTTACACCGAAAGAAAAAGGAACACTCGAAATCTCACCCGAAGCACGAGAACGTTGGAGCACCAAACACTGTGGGTGTGAGTATGAAAGTGAAGCTGTCCAAGATGGAGTCTGGCGCTGTTGCCATATCGCAAGGGTGGAAATCGGAACAGCGTTTTGGTGAAAACTACTTGCACAATGTTCTCAAAAAGGTTCGGGGTTTTATTAATGGAATCAGTGATTAAAAACTATGAAAGTGTTTGTGTTATTGAGAATGAATTTTTGTGAAATTAAAAATGTGAAATTAAAAATTGAAATTAAAAATGTGAAATTAAATGTGAAATTAAAATTTTGTGAGACATGACTGCGTGTGTTGATGGTTCACTACAACCTAATTATCCACCGACACGCCAATTAGCCCCTGACATTGTTAGTCTCTTGGTACGCCTATAGTCTATTGGTTTGTTTATTAGTACGCCTCGTATTGCTTGTCTATTAGAATGCCTTATGTGGTTTGTCTATTAATTTGCCTCGTATGGTTTATCTATTAGTACGCCTCGTACGGTCTGTCTATTAGCACGCATCGTATGGTTTGTTGTTTAGTACGCATCGAATGGTTTGTCGATTAGTACGCCTCGTATGGTTTGAATATCAAACAAGGGCGTTCCATGTTTAAAAATTTTTAAAACCCAATTTGTTGTAATCCATCTCATCTATTAATTCTTTTTAAATAAACGATTTTTTCTTCCTTTTTCTTTTTATCTTGAGAATATCAGAGCATATCGATCAATTTTCGTTTCAAAAGAAGTATTTTTCGTTAATCTTTGCCTCTGTGTAGTGTGGACTGCATTTTTCAGACTGTTATTGAGTCAAAAAGAGAGTAGCGATAAATTCATAACTCTAGATTCGTGTTAAATCAACCTCTACCATGCATTGGGGATTCTCGATACACACAATTCGAAAGATTTCCTTGATGTCATGGGATGTGCTTACTTCCTATTGACTAGGAGATTGTCACGTTTACTACCATAAATTCTCGTATTTGTAAAAATTTTAATGATGAATTCAATTTTTTCTCTTATTTTTCGGTTTCGATTGACAGCGAACTGAAGGGAGAGTTTTTGCACCATATATAAATGTTTCGTAAAATTTTCTGTTTTTCAGTAGCAGCAGGGAAATTAATCGTTCCTCGATCGGTACAATTTTGGTACCGACTATATTTTTTCACGAGATGTGCGGCATCTTTGCCATGCACATAAAACTGGTGTAAGAGATAGAAGGATACTCTTCCGTTCAATGAATTTTCACTGCGCTTATTTCCCGACAGTTCAGATGAAAACTCATCTGTCCAAGATTATAACTATGGAGTGACCATTATTGTGGCTTTCGTTTTTGTTGCTAATTGCTTAGCTGAACAACGTTACAAATTATCTTGGCGATGACAGAAATCGGACAAGCAAATACAAATGCAGTACGCATTTCACCCTAATCTATTTATTTCAACTAGAAAAAGCATAATCAGTTGAAATTTCCTATTTGTCATTTTGTTGCCAGTTCTAGTTTATTCCTGCTCTTTCCTGAATATTATATTTACTACTTGCTTAGCCAATGTAATGTAACCAAACGTAACCAAATTATTGTTATTTTTTCAGAATAGTTAACCTTTAAGATTTCGTTTGCAATTGGATAGGTAGGATCGCTTTGAGCAATATTTCAACAGTAGAGACAATAATGAGCGACGGATAGAAATATGCATTAAATAAAGTGACCTGTACTTCGTTAAACAAACTTTTACATGAGGAAGGGACCATTTTTGAGACTGGCTACCAAATTCTCCAGATGTTAAGGCCTAGAATTCTAATTCGAGGCCCATTTGAAGAAAACCCAGTCGGTAGAATTGTTTAAGCTTACGCACGGATTCGTGGAACTCCTGGGGTCTCCGGTTGCGTCCAGCAATCGTTGCACCGGCGTTTGAACGCCTGCATCGCAACAGAAGAGCGTCGCGCTGAATATCTTTTTCAAATATGCAATCAAATTCCAGACCCTAGACAGCGAAGAAGTATGACAAATTTGGTTAAAAACGGCAGGACTATTAAGAAAGAAGCGCTGTGGGCTATAAAGTGATGTCCTTCTAACGACACATTGTATTTAACACGTTGACTCCGGAGTGGGACAAATGTGTACCACTAGGTAAATTGTTCATTTACGCACCAATGTAAATGTATAACATTTCCAATCATTTCGCGACCTCTCTCTGAAGGAATTTTATCATACGATGGCAATATTATCGAGCACTTATATTTTGCACATTTCTTAGGCCGCCGTCACACGGATACCAAATGGTAACGTTTCGTTATAATCATCTACAGTCAGCGGTACTACTCGGTGTGTCTAGCGTCACGAAACCGTCAGATTTCAGCCTTAGTTTGGGACCAGTTTGGTCAAACTATGGCTGAAATCTGACTGTTTCGTGATGTTGGACAGACCGACTAGTGCCGCTGACTGTAGATGATTATGCTGAGACGTTACCATTTGGTCTCTGTGTGACGGCGGCCTTACAAAGGATGGAAACATATTCGAGCAAGTACGTCGATTTAATCAATCTATATTTAACAACCTACGACCCGCGCAACCGTAGTCAACGTGTTAATAGCCTTTTATCAGCCTCAAATAAAAACATGTAACAGCTTTGTATTTTGTGACGTACACGTTTTTGTTTGCAATCGAAAAAAGTCGCGTGCAATCGAGAAATTCATTGCAAGCACTCTCTTGTTTACATCATAACCTTCGTTTCAATAACTCAGTTTGCATTCTGATTTTATATTTGGTATCAGAATATAATATTGTAATTTAATATTGTACTTAGAATATAATATTGTACTTAGGATAATCACGTGCGCCCTTTAAGGTTTAATTATTATCAAGAAAACGTCACCTCACATCCATAAAAAACTGAGAAATGAATTTACATGAAAATTTCACAGAATGTTGGCACTTTTGACGCACGCAAACTTGGAAAGGTCTTGCGTTCTCATAGTGAGCTTTAATCAATAATGGCGTTCGTTTGGAACAACTGGAGGTCGTGCGTGTCGAGCTACTATCGAAGGTTAATGAAACGCGTCAAGCCCGTGAAATACTTCAATTATTTATTTGTTTATGGCATAGAATTTTAAGCATCGAAATAATCAGAAAAATCACTAAGCGTATGACTATTGTAATTTGAATGCATATTGTATACACGCCATTAGCATGATATATACATTTTTTTCGAGATGACATGAAAATGTTGTAAATGCATAGACCTGGTTTAGTATAAGAAATCGCTGCGGTTTTATTATGTCTACAGGAGCTCCTCGCAACTCATCCTTGTTCTTGAACTGACGTCCACTCGCGGGAAGTTTTTATCGCAGACTCCTCCTCAGGTTTTATTGTGTTTAAATCCGGAAAATTTGCAGCGGGCTTGATGTTTTGAAGCGTACTTTTTTGGAGCTACTCTGTTGTTTATTTGCAAGCGAGGAGCTGATATTTTGCATGAAAATATTTATTTTCATTAATAAACAGCAGTTTGTAAGACCTGTTACAGCTACGTCGGCCATTGAGTTCCATTGCGGCAAATAGCGGTCTTACTTATACTTCTCCAGAAGTGGGTATTAATGTTACGCAGAGAAGGAATGGGAAATTTTTTTTATTAAATTTACATTGAGATATATTACAATTACTGAGTACAAAAAGATTAGAATTCGGATTTGAGGGGTAACTAAGGTAGGGCACTACAAGTTCAAAAATATCAAAGCTCTGTTAAATTATTTATGGCTTTACATGCTACCTCAAACGAGCTAATACCGTTATTGAACCTGAAATTTGTTTGCGCATATTTGACCGAGTGAAAACCAATTGAACTGAAGACCTCAGTCGGTCAGTATTAAAAATAAGAAAATTTATTTACTCGGTAAAAAAATACAGAAGCAGCTGGACATAATGGCTTTACTTTACAAAACATAAAAAGAAACCTCCCTGGTACTGTACCCTTGATTTATTTGATATAAAAGAAAATATAAAACGGTAAAATTTCAAAAAGTTGATGAAATAAGTTGTACACATTGATCTTAAAAACATTTCCTAATACTAAGAGGAGAAACCTCTTAGTATTATTATTATTATCTAAGTTGAAAAGAAATCGCAACGCCTACTTTAATATCTAGACCAGTGGCTGAATTAGCAGACAGGCCAAGCAATAGAAGTGCATTTCCTTAGTTAGCTGCAAATTAGAAAACGTGGAAAGATGTGAAAAATTCGACTTATAAAACGACAAGGAAACACATTTATATGNTCAACATTTTACACGGGTATCCCAATACCAATGTGTAGTTATCAATTAAGGATGCTTTTAGGTTAAGTTGTTTTAAAAACCAATGTATCGACTTTTCATGTTCGTACTTTATTGGAAATAAATGTTTTTCTTTCTTTTCTTTCTTTCTTTTATTCACAATTTTAAAGAATAGTGGACGAATTTGTAGCTCTATCAATGTTCAATGGAATTATATCTTTGCCGTTCCTTATCGCCAAAATTATAGGACAAGTAGCTTTTCATGCGACAAAAAATGAGGTTTTCAGTAGAGTTTCATCAACTCGTTGCACTGTGAGGTCTGTATTATTTAAAGATACAGTGGAGTGGAATTTCGATGTTTGGATTCCTTAAACATTTCAATTTATTTTTAAATTTTGACATATTATTTCTGTTTTGATTATCACACCAGTTTTTCAAAAAAACCATACACCCAATTTCAACTCTTATATAAGCCCTATTGATTGATATACATGCAAATTCCTGTACCTTTAGAACTGCGGGAGAGTAACATCTCAAACGCCAGCAAGTTCAAGTTTTCAGGAGAGCCTGACCAACTCGTCACCTGGCCGTCTAATGGCTGAAGTGACTGGCATTTCGTAGCAGGCGAACGAACGCACTTACAAAGCAGTGAAGAATATCGTTGGATTAAAAAATCTATAAAATAAGCTAAAAAAGAGAACATTTATAATTTGTGGTTTGTGGGGGTAAATCGGTTCCTTACGCAATAGGCTAGCATTTCATAAGCTATAGCAGACGAACGAACACACAAGAAATATAAGCCTACCGTTAGATTCGAAAAAAAAATTCCTGCTAACACGAGTCAATTCACCAAATATCGATATTTTGGATTTTGACCCAGACCTTTAATCCGAATCATTTTTTCTTTTATCCTCTCCAAAAACTCAGATTTTGGTTCACAGTTTTTTATGATTGTGAAATTTTCATGCCAGCCTTGTGCGATGGCGGCTCTTCCTCGCGTCTGACTATTGGGTATTTTTGTGCTGGGTTTATTTTGGTAAGAATTTGATGGCAAAATTTTGATGTCATAAATCAGCTTTCCCGGGTTGGTTACTAGACACTTATTAATAAATATGCAGGAAAAATTAATTTCAAATTTCTGAAACGTTGATTTTCTTGTATTCAAGGCAAACTAATTTACTTCCACCCATCATACATTCAACAAAGTCAACTACTCCTGCGGTAGCCTGAGCTTTCGTCTGAATGTAAGAGACTGTTCGCCGAGGCATTTTCAGTAGTATTGACGGTATTTATAAGCTTCCAGTCCTAGTGTGTAAATGAAGCTGTGCAAGGGAATAGCTTTCAATTCCATTTCTGTGAATCAAATAATCAATCCCTAATGCAGCTGTTGTTTACTTCATAAGGTTTGTCTTTCAGTCGTCGCCCTTTATGTTAGTTTCATTCAATATAATAATTGGTGGTGATGAATTTCATACAATGACTTCTTTAGAAATGAACCGTCTGCCTTTTTTCATTAAAGGGCCGCTGAATCAACATATAAATGTGTTTCCTTGTCGTTTTATAAGTCGAATTTTTCACATCTTTCCACGTTTTCTAATTTGCAGCTAACTAAGGAAATGCACTTCTATTGCTTGGCCTGTCTGCTAATTCAGCCACTGATCTAGATATTAAAGTAGGTGTTGCGATTTCTTTTCAACTTAGATAATAATAATAATACTAAGAGGTTTCTCCTCTTAGTATTAGGAAATGTTTTTAAGATCATTGTGTACAACTTATTTCATCAACTTTTTGAAATTTTACCGTTTTATATTTTCTTTTATATCAAATAAATCAAGGGTACAGTACCAGGGAGGTTTCTTTTTATGTTTTGTAAAGTAAAGCCATTATGTCCAACTGCTTCTGTATTTTTTCACCGAGTAAATAAATTTTCTTATTTTTAATACTGACCGACTGAGGTCTTCAGTTCAATTGGTTTTCACTCGGTCAAATATGCGCAAACAAATTTCAGGTTCAGTAACGGTATTAGCTCGTTTGAGGTAGCATGTAAAGCCATAAATAATTTAACAGAGCTTTGATATTTTTGAACTTGTAGTGCCCTACCTTAGTTACCCCTCAAATCCGAATTCTAATCATTTTGTGCTCAGTAATTGTAATATATCTCAAT
>JACJUY010003343.1:18334-30176 GCA_014220935.1 Platorchestia sp. MABIK
GGGTTTAGAAACAAGCTAAAGCATTTTTAGTTGGTGTCATCATCTACCAAAAAAGTATTTACAATGAACTGTACTCTCAAATGAGACAGATAAGGTGTACTGTTCCACAGGACTCAATGCACAGAACCACAAATAGTGAAAAACATTACAAACAAGAAAATAGTTGAAAACAGTTAGGCAAGCCAACATCAACAGCAAAACAAGAACAAAAAATATCCATCATGATGGATATTTTTTGCTCCACTGCAGTCGATTAGCTCCACTGCAGTCGAGCTAATAACTGATGGCCGAGCATGGTGTACGTGTTTTTATGACGTCTGATGTTCTTTCTTTCGGTAGCCCGAATCTAAAAATAATTGCTACACGCATTGCGTATACATTTCAACTTCATTCAATGGCTAATCAAAAAACGTACTGAACTTGTTTTGGTTACCTTGTGGTATCAGCTAGTAGCTAGTTGTAGATGTTTAGGTTACAAACATGCTAACTTTGCTTTTTTCCTGTATTGAAAAGGGAGCGTTTCAAGAGAGAGGTTATTGAGGCATGATGGAAAAGATGCTACTTCAATTTTGATGCAACTTTTTAAAGCAAAATAAGCTTTGTGGGCGACGAAGACAATCTCATAATCAGAATAACGCACCGAAGAGAACGCATTTTTTCGTGTATTTCTGTCAATCATTTGTTTCGACTATTGACATCGGTATTACGATGCCCATGTGTGAATTTCAATTATGAATGTTTATTTTCTAACTTTTCAGCCTTACGAAATAGTCCAATTTCCTCACGCGTAAGTTTGTTCAGAAATGCTCCTAGCATTTTTGTACTAAAACGCAGTGATTCATTAAAATTGAACATCGCTGTTTATGTACAATATTTCTAGTCATACTACTTTTCTGTGATGTAAAATTTGATTTTTTTGTCTAGTCGCCTTCGTCTTTTGTGATTACATATCTAGTCTATATTACTCAAGAGTTAGTTTTGCGTTTTTTACAATGTGACTGAAAATTATTCTGTATTGTTATTTTTTTTTCAGCCTGAGGATGACGTGAGATACGTCGAAACGTTGCATTTTATTATCAGACAGAAATATAAATTTTAATGAATCAAATGTTTTAGTACAAAAATGCTAGGAGCATTTCTGAACAAACTTACGCGTGAGGAAATGAATGTTTATGTTAAGATAGGCTTTGTCTAAATCGTGAGCAAACTTTACTTATATTGCTTGTACAATTTGCAATAGAGGTGAAGGAGTGTATGAAATAGAATTTCATTTCGTCTTAAGAATTACAGTGCGTGGGAGTACGGTGTAGAAGACGGCTCATTTTATGACGATGTCACAAAATGTATAACCGCGGCTGAAATCTTTAGTCGCGGAGTTTGGCTCGTCGAAGACTTTCCATAATAAAACTCACCGCATTAAATATGACGATGTCGTAAAACTTAATAGACTCTGCCAAATAGTTTAGTCTTGGACTATGGATTGTCCAGACGTTAATAGAAAAACGACCAAGCCCGTGGGCTCGGAAGATCCGTCGTGGTGAGGGAAAGCTGAGCTCCCACAAAAAGAACATACCTCCTCCCACCCTGGAGGGAGCGCCGTCCACGACTGCAATAGGACAGGATGAGGAGATCACTCAGTACGGGGACATCGAGGCGAGTAGTCAAGCATTGAGGACTCAGGACCGGGACACGGAGGCGCGTGGTCAAGCATTTATATTTGAGTGTCGGGTTGCAATCGCGAGCAGTGAGACTTAGAAGGGTCGCGATAGGATAGAGTCAAGGGACTTAGCGTCGAGCGTTGAAGCCGAGCGGGACTGTTAGCGACTTACACAAGTCCGATATCGAGCGCACTCGATTTTCGATTTTGCGTAGGCGTCCTTTGATAAAAATCAACTGGTTCAAATATCCCGGGCTTAAATACATGGTTTGTTTTTGAGTGCGTGCCGAGACCCTCTGCTGGGGTATATGTCATGGTTTTGTTTGACTGTATGCACACAGTCGTCTGGTTTGCATTGTCAATTTGAGCGGTCCTAGAGGATGTGTTATTTTTGAGAGTCGTTTTGAGTTATTACGGTTGAAAATTCCCCGCCTGCGTGAGCTCTCGCCATCCAGAAATTTGCCGACCCAATAAATGCAAAAATCTTCGAGCCTCATGATTTCACCCTCTCTCCTCTCGCAATAGACTCGCCACAAAGAGAAACACGAGCCCATATCCTATGGCCAGTGCTACCAACAATATCGTCACGAACAGTCAATTAATTCTCAATACTTAATTTCGGGGTTTAAACACCCCTGGTGGCAGCGTCCTTTTTTTTAATTGATTTGAATCACTCTTAAATCTTAACGTAATACTCGTGCTGTGCGATTAAATCCAAAGGGGAAGAAAATACCTCACGCAAGAAAGAAAACGATTAAAGAAAGAAATTCGAAAGAAAAGCGCGACCTAAGAGAGCGTTTTACATACAAGAGACTTTTTTCGATTAACTTTAAAATTTATTTTGAACAGATAGAAATCGCCTTCTCGTCTTTTACATCTCACCCTGAATTTTTGAAACCTCCTGAAAGAAACGAATGAAAAACGGTTTACATTATGGGTAATATTATACAAATCGAACAATTCAGCGAATTAAGCCTGCTCGATGCCTTCATTACTCCTTATGATTGATTTGAGTAAGGAATGGACAGTGGTCCATTTTTCCGAATGTCCCACTAATAATCCAGAGTTTAGGAATCATTTCCCTTCGGATCAAAAACCTGGTTAATCGTATCTGAACCACGTTTAGCAGATCTTAATCGCTTAAGCATGGGGTCAGAAATACAGGGGTTGTACAAAATTATGGAAGCACTTCTGAAAATCAACAAAAAATGTTTTAATATGGTGTAGGTTCACCTTTTGATGCAATTACAACCTCAATTCTCCGAGGTATTGATTCATTCAAACAGTGAATTGTTTCCGGAGAAATTTTAGCCCATTCTTCAGTTAAAACACTCTCCACTTCTTTTGGAGATGAGAGCAGCGGAAATCGACTTCTCACTTGAATCTCTAAAACCGACCATAAATGCTCAATAATGTTGAGATCTGGCCTTTGTGGTGACCAGATGAGATGCTCAACTTCATTAGAATGTTTTTCTTGCCATTCTTCAATGATTCTAGATTCATGGATTGGGTCTTATCATCTTGAAAGATAGCGTTTCTCTCCCGAAACAGTACTTGAACCATGGGATGAACTCGGTCGCCCAAAATTCCTAGATAGTTTCAGCTGTTAAGTCTTCCATGAAGGAAAATCCTTGGCCCGGCGGATTTCCAAGAAATAGCTTCCCAGATCATCACAGAACCCCCCCCCCCTAAGTTTACGGTTGGGAGAAGGCAGTAGGGATTAAAGGCTTTTTTCGGCTGTCTCCAAACGTACACTTGGCCGCAGGTCCGAAATAAGGTAAAAGATGATTCGTCAGAAAAAATTCATTTTTCTACTGCTCGACGGACCAATTCTGGTGGTTTCTACACCACTTTAAATGTCATGGTTTAAACCACGACGTTTTAAAAAACGATTAAACGATCATTTAATGGAGGACGCTCCACTTATTTGAATTGTTCGAACCAGCCCTAAGGAATGTCGATACCCGCGCTGGCGGTTATTCATGTTCTACTTCACACCGACTTCACACCGACTTCAAGAACGCAAAGGAGAAGGCGTCGTCTGGCTGAAGGAGTTGCCTAACGCCGACATCAAGAATGGCTCTGGTATAATTTACATTTATGTCATTATATAACAACTTTATGTCAATTCAATGCTTTAACTATTATCGAGAATTGATGTTTCCCATTTCGAATAAAATTCAATACGCTAGAGTCAAACGTAACCGCTTTCACGTGGAATTAATCCATCTTAAGACCATAAAGTAATTATTGTGCTAAGTCAAACGCGAGGTGGATATGAGGGCTACCCTCCGTGACTCCGCTGGGAACGCTTAGCACTAACCCCGTGACTGCGAGAGAGTAAAGAAGCGCGCCTCACCAGCCGGCCCTTTGGGGCCGGCTTTGTCCTACCTTATCGATGTGCAAAATCGTGTAAACTACGTATACCTCCTAACGTAAATTAAAGCAGTCATGGAGCCCATAGTAGCCAACATCCTGGAATCCACAAACAAGATGAGTTCCTAATCAGTGTGCGCATATTTTCCCTTAACGCTCTCATGTCCATTCTTCCGGTGCATAGGCTTCTGTCGATGCAACACCTTCAGCGTACATACTAAATATCATTTGAAATGAAAACTAGGTGCGTTGGATTCATTTTGATGTGTCATTAATTCTGTGTTCTTTTTAGATGATAAAAAATTGATGTGATTCAAGTCATGGGAATTTCCCATTAAGGATAGAGATTGATTATCGTAAATGTGATGGTTGCGCTACCATAATTTGATCTATTAAAATAACGTATAATACTAACTATTATGTGGACGTTGAAAAGTCTCATTTAATCTTCATTAGCAAAATATAAGCGAGTGACCTTAATGTCACGACAATCAAAGAGATCACGATAACGATGTATCATCGGAAAACTCAACTTTAAGAATGACAGCGGTGTGGAATCCAGAATATTACGATGAAAGAAAAGAAGACTATAACATAAACGCTTCGAAACATTTGTCTTTGAGAGCAGAAGTTTTCCAATAACAGCTCTTCCGTAGAATCCGGATTTGTGCAGCTCCCGAAGAACAGTTTTTGTGGAAACTGGGTTCTGAAAGGGTGTCCATTGATGTCTTGAGTGACTTCAAGAGCCGTGGTCTTGCGGCCCTCGCTGACAATTGGATTTAAAGTCCGACGGTCTCTTTCAGACAACTTCGACTTTCGGCCAGACTTGTGCTTTACAGAGGACGTTTATTCTTTTCTTTCAAAGACAGTCATTACTTTTGAGACAGTTCCTTTTCGAACGCCAAGCATTCGGGCAGTCTCTGTTCACCAGCACCGGCTAGACGAGCACCAACAATTTGGCCTCTTTGAAAGTCAGAAAGGTCAGCCATTTTTATAAGGTTTTCGCAAAATTTTATTTTTGATACCTGTAAAAAACAGTTAAGCTAAATAAAATTTCAAATAGGTATTACAACAACCAATAAAATAATTGAAAATATGTCATATTTTGATTTTTTATAACATGTTCAAAGATTAGGATTCCAAAATGTTAGGTGTTTCCATGATATTGTCTAATCCCTGTAAGCTAAGATCCGTGATTGCTGTTGAGTGAGTGCGTACCCACTCGTGACGTGCAGTGACGGTAGGGTGCGGCCAGGAAGCGCCTAGCATGCGCAGCGCGACCTTGCAGGCATTCTTTCTTTGAGGTCAATTTTATAAGCGGATTTCTCACAGATGTCATAGGCCAAACTTCTTAGAAGCACAAGATTTACTATAAGAAATTTAAAATGGTGTTGTTTTGCTTAATGAGTAAATACGATTTAGAAGAAAATTGTCCAAAATATCAGTGTTTTTGAATTTCTGTTTTGCATACCTCAGATTATAAAATGTATTTTTATTTTAGGCTCGTGCGTATTTTCCTATTTGTAGTCACAAAAAAGGTGAATTCTGTTCTATGTCCATTAAGTCATCCTTCGGAACATATTGCCGGGCTAGATTGTTTTAATTCCAATTTTTAGGGATAATAACAGTATTTATGCTTCAAAACTCAACTCCTGTGTTTTTTTTAATTATCTACGATGATAGAATTACAGGGACTTGAAATGGATATTTGACTTAAAAATTCGTTTTAAAATTTTGCTTTCTCGATATACTCTTCTGTTTGAGGATTTAAAAAAAAGTTTTGAGTAAAATGATGAACAAGCAAGGTAAATGACAACGTTTCGACCTACAACTGAGGTCATTTTCTTTTCTTTTTCTCGTCTATATAATGGATTTATATTGGATTTAGACATGCTCGATTCCAATTTCCTTGTTTGTAACTACTTTTTTATTTCCATCGAGGTTTGAGCAATAACTTCGAACAAATATTCGTGTGTTTCCTATGTGGCGTTCGTCTGATTTTGGGAATACTTATAAATTCTAAACTTGAATGTTAAGCCCTTTCTCGAAGTATGAATTAGCGTTCACAGGGAAGAGATGTTAGGTCCAGGGCTGAAAGTTAGACAAGCATTGCTTTCGTACAAATAGAATAGGTTTTTGTTTGGCTTCCAACCATCTATTTCGGTTCACATTTATCCTTTTTTCAGGGCCCGTTACCTTCATATTGAATTTTTATCATACTTTCTAAACTTCCCTCCCGCCTTACTATTCCAATGACCAGATATGCATGTACTTAAATGTATCTATGCAATTCAAATGCGGCGAATACACACGTGCATATGCTGCGTATTTTAAACGACTTATTATCACAACCCTATGTTATTATTTTAGTTGTGTTTGATTTTTTAACACAACGAAGCCGATCTCAAATATACAAAGAAAAGGGATCATTTGGTATGCACTTGGATGCATTTTCATTGAGAAAATTACTCATGATTTAAAAATTGTTCGCATGCATGCATGCTGATACTTTCGTCACACTCAAAAGACACTCACACTCAAACTGAGGCTATTTCTTCGTAATATCTGGTTTAATAATTTGCAGCGTTCAGCCAGGTACCGCACCTGGTCAGTACTGATGATGGTGGAAGTGGGATCTCTGGGCACATCTCTTTGAAACGTTGAACTCTGTGTGGGGCTTTCACGAAGATACTTTTTCCTGACGATATAAGGCTAGTGACTTCTTACCAATTCTGCTACTCAGTGCAACTCATGTCCCAAACATGTGACGTGTATCATTGTAGGGTATAGACTGCTTATTCAGTCCATAGCTTTTACCATATAAGGTGCAGCGTCAGTAACGACAAGGAAAACATTTTCGCACTCCATTTTTCCAGCCCATATACACCGCAGAGTCGTTAAAGAAAACCGCCATAGTTCTGTGATTAACCTTTGGAAGAACTGCAAATTTGCCCAAATAACATTTTTCTCATTCACCTACCACCCTCAATATACCGAAAACGAAGCAAGCAATATAGTGTTGTGCAATATCCGTGACTTCATCAATTAACACCCACTACTTTTGTCCATTTGCTTTCTCTCTTAGTTTTTTCATGGTGTTCTCATACATGCCACTAACATATTTCCGAAGCGTTGACCGGTCTGGTAGAGTTTTGCATGAATATTTCTTGAATAAATTTCTGATGGGTTCTTTACTGACATTAGTGAGAGGTATGTCACAGGCCTCAAGTGCAAAGCAGAAATCCTTTTGGAATTGTTCTCTTTTGGTTCCCAGTTTGGTGTTTACTATTTCACTCAACAGTGACTCACAAGTACTTCCCTGACTGGAGCATTCCTGACTGTAGACTTCCTTACTCGGCCCTTGCTGCCTTGAGCATTTCTGACTGAGGCTTCCCTCGCTGACGTCTACCTGCCTGGAGCCTGCCTGAATCGAGCCTGTCAGACTAGGCCCTGCCTGACTCTGCTGAGGCTCATTTGATTGTAGAGGAATCGGGCTTTTGTTTTTGGCATGCTGAGCTGTTCGTAAATGTTGGGGGCATGAAATTTCCGTGAGCATGATATCTTTGGAAATAAATTACATAAAAATTCAAAATACTGGATATATGACGGCCACTGAAGACGTAATCTAATATACAGTTTAGGAATTTAGTTTATCGATCGCCTCGTTATAAGTTGCATTTTGCAATTCATCAAAACATCACAAATGCTTTCAACCATTATTTTTAATAGTTCGACTAGATAGCATACATTTGCAACAAATTCATACCATACCGAAATTTATTTACTTCACTCCAAAATTTTTACAGCTTTCATTTGGATTCAATCAGTCGAAATCTTAACTTACATTCCTCTTTTAGTGTTTTAAGAAATATAGTCACTTAGCATCTTCTCGCAGAATTTACAATTTAGTGCATCTTTCAACAATTCCATAGTCTTTGAACTCTTTAACATACTCCATCAATTGCTTTTGCACTGAAACTCTACGCATTTTTGAAATGTTCTAATTAAATAGCATGCAAGGCTCAACTGCAGAGATAACACCATCTTGACTCATCGAAAACTACTGTTCCAATAATGTTCAAGATCTGAAAAGTAGTTTATAGTCTTCTACAATATGCATTTACACGCGTACCGTTACTTCTTTGTAAATGCATTTCAAGAATAAAAACACATCGAAGTCAAAACATTCAAAAGCATATTAATAACTGCTTATGAATTTTACTATTTGCATATGTGTATTACATGCATACAAAAATTTTTCAATGCAAATGCTTTTAAAGAAAAGATAAGTAAAACAGTTTATTTCCAACACAGAAGGTACAAAACATGGGACATCATGGGTTTTAAAATATCTTAAAGGAAGTAAAATACACTTATATGATGCACACACATGATTATTGTAATACCCACGTCCAAAGCTGGGCGTTATCGCGATAAATTATCGCGATCGTTTATCGCGATAACGATTTCGGGTTATCGGTTATCCGATCATTTTTTTTCCGGAGTTATCGATTTATCGGTATCGCCGATACTTTTGGTTCCAAATTATCGATAATCGATAATTTCAGTTTTTCCCGCTGGGATTCGACATGACGGGGCGGGACGAGTTCGGGACAATTACTATACGTGTAGGATGTACGTGTTATGGTGTGATAAGGTTGGCCTCTTTTGTGGCCTTTTTGATCAAAAGTGTGGCCTCATGTGGACTGGGACATCTGGCAACACTGTGGGTGAGACCGTGACGACACGTATTCAGTTCGTATTTAGCTCCTATGATCGTTGGATGCGCATTTAAGTCTGTCTTATTTCAGGTCGAACTTGCATTATATTAATTAATAGATAATATGAGTGATATAGAGGAACTTAGTGACAGTGATAGGACAGGATTATTAGTAGACAGGATAAACATTTATTATTTTTTCTAAAAGTTTTCAAAGACTTCTATTTTTTCTAAGATTTTTTTGTTTTCTAAGATAAAGATTGAAAAAAAAAATTTTTTCGATTTTTTTTATTTAAAATACCAATATCGTTATCGCTAGTATCGGAATTTTGGATTTATCGATTTATCGGTTATCGATTATCGGCGATAAATTTTTCGCCAATTATCGATTATCGGTTATCGCCGATAAGGTTTCCGTTATCGATTTATCGGTAATCGCGATTACGTTTTTTCGTTATCGTGCCCACCACTGCCCACGTCACTAATCGAAAAAAAAATGATTGAGGGCAATGTATCCCTAGTGTTGCTCAATTTTGATTTGATGATAAATGTGACTACAATTCTAAAAGAAAACACGATTTCCGTTTAACGTTTCTGCATATTGATCTCAAACGCAAATGCATTATATGCAGTGTCACATCCCTAATAATAACGTATAATTCTAATTTAGTGACTGTGCGCTGTTGGCGTTTCTAGGAAATGGCCTGGCGCTCAGTCGTTTTTGTGTGACGAAATGGGCAGTGAGAAAGTTAAAGGCCCTCGTTTCCGTCTCGAAGTCTACTTTGCCATAAATTCCAGAGCCGTGATCCTGCATAGTTTGGCTTACAGTTATTGTACCTGATTCGTATATTTGATGAAATATAATGAAAGTTAATTTGATTACGTCTTTTACTTAAAAAATTGCAGACGTGTTCCATTACGAGTTCTGCAAAGTACAAAGTAAAATTAACCCTAGTGAACATTAATGAACGATGCTTAATTTACAACTTTGTGTCATAACAAAAACATACTGACAAAAATAAAATGATTATGCCATCATGGACACTTTTTTTCTGATTGATCTTACACGTGAGCATCTTTATTGAATTTTCCCTATTCATCTTGTTCTCCACCGTACGCTTCAATCATTGTCATATGTCTCTTACACTAATACTTTTATTCCTTCAGCGATTGTTATGGGAGGGTTTCGTTTTGCAATTGTTTCCATCGTCTCTTCGGGGCTCGAGACCATCGAAAAAAATGAACTATACCAATCAAACCACGAATAAGAAAGACCCTAATTAGATTTCAGTTCGGTACTCGCAATATTTCCTCTAGTGATTTTAGTAGAGGAATAAGACAACTATATATAGGAGGGTTAAAAACGGATATTTTTTGTAAATGAAGTTTGATACATATCGCCTGTTTGTTGGTTTTTCAAATTCTTTATTTCTTTATGCCTAAAATCATGAGGCAATGACAAGTACCCCTGCCGAGCCAGTACCCATCTCCGACTTCTGAGTTGTGGCTAAGCTCTTCCTTTTCCCTACAGGAAGGATCATCGGGCTGCCGTTGCTGGGAATAGGATCAGATTACCCTTTGCGGGAAGGCAAGTGTCACGGTGAACACGAACTCTTGACTAGACCAAAAGAGGAGTATTGAAGATCAGGTCTCTAAAAAGATTATTGTGCTACCGATAGAGCTTGTAAGGGTTTTAATGTTAAATATTGGTCTTAAAAAATCGTTTACATGCCAAAATAACGGATGGATTTAAAAAAAACGAGCAATTATGAAATTCTGAGATTACTAGATATATTTTGATAACCTTATAAGTACAATATTCTTCATGTGCTGCCGCACTGAGCGCAGACAAAAGGTTCATTCCGATTGCGCAAGAGGTTCATTACGGCGCGAGCGATATCTGGCAATTCGTTGTATTTCTACCTCAATGGATCCTTTGAGTTGGCGCAAATTTGTTGATTTTCACAGTAAACTCTTCCTTTTAGGTATCTCCAAGGAAAACACCAACTCAAGGCCTCCATCGAGGTATAAATCTAGGGAATTGGACCAGGCTTCACCAGCGCCCCAATATCTTCCACCTGAAACTGAAATAGGTGAACAGAATGAAAATCAGGGAGGGAGAAAAGTTATTGCTTAATAGTTACGCAGTCAAAAACTCAAACGAAGAAACTAGTGCATTACACGCATTGCTTAAAATTCTGTTGATGTCTCTTCCCACTGCACTCACAATGTAAGCGTGGGAGCTGCACAAAGTCATGCTTTAAGAGGACGCACAGGTGATTTGAAAAACCGTTGAGTGAAGAGTGAGTTACTGATGTCTGCCGATTCAAACTCAAGAGACTATAAAAATTATCACCCAAATTTTGAATATATTTACGTGTGAAAAGTATATCCGTCGTAAAACCCTCTCCCTTACCTCCTGACATCACGAAACCGTTGAAGCAAGCAATGAAAAATCTCAACAGTGCTCCAAATACCAAAGTTACGGTCATGCGGCCAAGTACTGTTGAAGTGAAATGGAGACTTCTCTGCTCGATGAGGGGTAAAACGGCATAAAACGTAACTGCAGCAACCAATGCTGTCGATTCTGCCACAGACGCATTAGCAACAACACTACTCTAACTTCAAGAAATATGTCGAGCACCCACGTGAAATGGGGTGCTGACCAAACAAACTAAAGAAAAGTCTTCCCGCCCAGAAGCTTTTCACCTTGTTCTGGAAAGTTCACAGGACCACAACCACCTTTATAGAATGGTTTTGGGAAATAAAAGACCTACCACATCGAAGAACTTCACGCATGTCACCACAACGAACCAGAGGTACTCCTTTACCCCTAATAGCCAATTTAGCCTACACATTAAATAAACTGATATCCCTGTAGCAGTTTTGTAATGAATCTATCACCTCCGAGCGTGGGAATGTCGTGGTAAAATCATCGCAGTTAGCTGTAAGTAGTAAAATTTGAGAGAAATGCCATCATAAACGATTGGAGAAGACGCGAGAGGACTATCATGAAAGTCGATGTAACAAAAATAGGTTTGACCGCACAATGTTATATGTTTGCCCTCTAATACGGTGGAATGAGGTGT
>JACJUY010003343.1:33482-75305 GCA_014220935.1 Platorchestia sp. MABIK
GGAAGCTATGAATACATTTTGGGTAATTTCAATGCTGTTTGGTGCATCCATAGGCTAACTATGGTTTCTTTAATAATTCCACCCTAAATCATAAGCCCTTCTCTACCTTGCTAGTGCTGCAAACGATTATGGCAAATACGTCCATTTACCACCTATGTTTTTGCTTCAACCTTCAGGGCCATCATAAGAAACACGTTTTGTCAGGGAACTAAACTTTCGAGAAGTCGACCCTATCGTTGCCCATGTATCATAGCTTCCAATTGATTTTGTTCGCGATTTCCTGTCAAATAAAGATTTATTTATTAATCAAAGATTCGTTGATCTCGCTGACTATGCAATATCCTTCATACGACGACATGAAGTCATTTTCGATATATTCATCAGACAAATACGGCAAAAAATTCGTCCACTTGTTATTTCAGGACTTTTTACAGCATCCCGTTTAATTCCTATAATAGAGCAGCACGAAAACTCTGGTAACCTTGATCACCCTTTTGCCGTACCCTTGCTTATAAGAATATCGGTATAAAGTTCTTCACAGCTCAGGGTTATCTACCTATCAATCGCTATTTTAGCCGTAGTTTTACCTTTTTGTATATTTGTAAACATACTGATTTCAAAAAAGGTCATGCATCCTTATTTTGGTACATAATAAACGCAAATTACAGCACCTCTGTATTGATTTGGTACACGTGGGTCACAGTGATTTAAGGAAACATGGCATCAGTTTGTTTGTATGACTTGCACCTGTACAATTTTTTCACGGTGTACACATGTGAATAATTTAAACATTCTCTAACAAAAGTTCACACTAATTCACGCCTTTGTTTTTCATTTAGATGAGAATATATTATCTCGTGAATAATATGACAAGCAGATCGAGTAGAGAGCCGCCACAATGTAAAGTATACTATTGCTGTTGAAAACACTTACTAGAACGTCGAATTGTATTTTCCCTCAATTTGAAATTGCCATAATGGTCTTATACTCTTTCAGACTTTATTTCCCGCCTGGTTGATAGTTACGTAAGGGTAGTAGCTTTTTAAGCCAACAATGGTTTTGTTGAGAACCGTTCGAAATTGAGGTTATTCATGTGCCTCAGTTGTATCAATGTAAATACTTGTGTGTGCAAGTATGACACATCTGTCAATTTACTATAATTTTGTAGAGACACTCTTAAAATTTTCAAATAGCTTATAACCTTGCTATTTTATTTTCTCGAGTGTAAATGTTTATTTTGGTTTATCAATTGTGAATTGGAATTTACATTAAATTGAGCTGTCAAACTTTATCTTTAATTAAGTTAATCTGTTTGCTGATTGGAGCTATCAACTATTTTGTTGTGTATAGCAAGATAAAAATTATTCAAAATTTTAAACTATGAAATCATCAATCTGTATATTTTCAATTTATTTTAATGGGAGTATTAACGCGTACTATAAATTCTTATTTATTCATTATCTTCAAAGTAAGAACTTTCATCCCTGATATTTTATAAATTGAAGTGTAATTAATATTTCTCGTCATTTTCAACATATTCTGTGTGTATGAAGTTTATATAACCAGCTTAGAACTTTCAAATATATCTATGAGTCTAAATATCTTTGGGTTAAATGTTCAGCCATCAGAGAGAGGTAGTTTTCTCCATTTGCTCGAGTACTCAATTTTAAACAATGACTTCTGAACTTGGGGCAATACGTCATTCGCACTCTCGAGTTAGGTTTATGACGAGTTAGTGCGGAACACAGGGTAATCACAATACTAGAGGTGTAATAAAATGTCGACCTTCTGAGTAGCAGCTCAATGAGAGACGCGAGTGATACATTCGAATTAAGTGAGTTTCAAAGCAAACCGTTTATGACATCGCAGGTGTGAGAACTGAATGGCACTTGCTTTGATACTCGACTCCTGCTTTGAACGCCAGTTCGCGCAAAAGCAAGGCAATTTTGTCGTAAAAGACTTGAGAGGCTCTCCATCTTAAAAGGAAATTAAAATCTAATAAAATATGAGTGGTGCGCAGTAAGTTCGATCAACAATTTAAATAATATTCAAATTGAACAAATCTAACATTATTAGAAGAATTTTTTCATCCAGCCTAAATAAAATTATCTACCTAGTTCGTAAATGTTTTCTAGCACTGTTGTTTTCAAATGATGTTTCAATGTTTTGAGAAATCTTAGTTAAAATTTTAAATTCCTGCAACGAATAGAATTAATGGAGCTTACATCGATTTACCACTTGCGTAAGAAGTTGAAACTACTCTCAAAACAAGATGAAGGTCCAAAAGAAACGACTCCACACTTCTCCTGTTTCTTTATGGTGTTCTCGATTTCCCCACAGGAACAAAAAAATACTCCTTTCTATGCCTTGACATCTTGTACTCCTAAGTCCATCTTTCAGGAAAACTTTTAACATAATAAATAACTAAATACGTCATGTACAATTCTTCGTGCATTCGCCTAATTTGATCGAAACAACTAAATAGCTGACAATTAGAATACAAATTCTCCCTCCCCTCAAAACTCAATTCACACTGCAGAAGCAAAAACATATATTTACAACCAAGCGGATCAAAATTATAAGAGAAGCGACGGAAAAGCGGACAGCTTTCAGGAAGGAGGCAATTTTCAAGTTTATTTCAAATCAAGCAGCAGAACACGTTTGAAGAACACGTGAGCGGCAGAACACGTGTGAAGTTAAAACCAGCTCGAACAAAGTCGTTAATAATTTTGAGCAATTAAGAAACGAAATTGCCAAAATCTGCATTCGAGGATAGGCTAGCTTGGCCACACGACCTTTCAAGAGGTACTAATGCCGCAGCAATACGAATGATGAAACAAAAAAATAAAACTACTACTATTTAGATATTAATTAAGTAAACTTATTCTCCTGTATGAAACAACTTTATGAGAAAAGAAACAAAGGTGAATATTTAGAACAGATTTCATAGCCTCATAGAATCTACATTGTCTTCAGTAAAGCTGTTAACGTATTTCTGAATGATTGCAGAAAATAGTTTCCGAGTACTTCATCTTGAACCTGTTGTTTCCCGGTGATATCTCGATGACACGTACGTTCATTTCCTTTATGAAGTGCTATTCGAATAATTTTTGAAGTCTTACGATAAATGTCATAAATATGTCTAATTTATAAGAAAAACAGAAATTAATGGAATGTTTTCCTCATTAGTTAGGAGTGTATAAAAACTAGATTTTCAATTTGTGACTTCATATTTTTCAAAAATATGTTTCAACTGTGCTTGGAGCAAATTACGTCCCCAATAATTTTTCCTACACAAATATTTTACCATACTTCCGTCCAGAATTACATTGGTCCAGAAGAGATTACTGCCAACTATAAAATCTTTCATTCAAATGTTGAATTTTACACTAATTTGAAATAAAATAAATTTCGTCTTCAATTTCGTCTATCAGCTATCATGAAAACTCACAAATACCATAAATAAAACTAAGTGGATTCCCTTCTTAACCACCAGCTAGCCGTTTTTGGAAACCTAACTGCATGGGACCCTCCGAAGGAACCTCTAAATTACCCGGAAATATAGGGTAATTTCTGAACTATGAGACGTTCAAATTTGAAATTAGTACCAAATTGATACTCGTGACGAGTACAACATTTTTACACAACATACGCTTACAACACAACATACGCTTACGTGGGAGAGGCAGGGAACGAGGTTCCCCTACCCCCGTAATCCTTGGCCGATTTTCTCGGTAAACCTCATTTTGTGTCCATACTAATATCTAAACTATTGCACCCACAAATTTCAAATTAGTTTCAATTTGAATATCGAATCAATGTCCCCGGAAAAATGAATAGAATCCAAACTCGTACGCTTACTGGGAGGCAGGGAGCGAGGTTCCCCTACCCCTTAAATCCTCGGCCGATTTTATCGTGAAGTCACATTTTACGATAATACTAATTTCTAACCTTGTATGACAAATTATCAAAATTTTTCAGCCAAGTGATATTAGCGTTATCAAAATGAGGGACGAGGAACAAACATGTCCAAACGAAATCAAACATGCAATATATGCCTTTTTCACTTCAAATTAATCCAAGTCAAGTTCACTTTAATCAAAGTCAAGTTAAATTTAATCCAAGTTAAGTTCAAATTAAATCAAGTCAAGTTCAAATTCATCCAAGGCAAATTCAAATTACTCCAACCTAAGTTGAGTTAATAATTGTCATAATCACTCGTCAATTTGAATGCTTTTTGTGTTAAATATGTATTTATTGGGTGTGATGAGCAAAACAAGCGTTTATCCTTTCAGGAAGGAATACATGAAATTTTCACCGGTGTTGCAAACTAAAGACAAGCTGTCGTAAAATGTGCTAGGCATCCAGCATAAGGAGGATGAGTGTGATTCAGATTTTTGAGCGGCGTCAAAAATACAAGTCAGTTATAAAAACTTCATATTATATTACAAATTGAAGTTGTTTTAAAATTCTGCATTAATGGCGGTATGCATCCATTCAAACATTTATGTTCAAAAGGTAATTTTATGTTACTCATACCCATAGAAGTATCGAGGATTTATTTACGTTCAAATAGAGATACATATGCGTAAAATTTCCCTTTATCACATATATATGAAATCATATGCATGCAACTACATAAGATAGAAAATTTAAAAATGAAGAATAAAATTCTAGGTTTTTTGGAACGTTTCGGGAAAAATCCCATCGTCAGCAGTAAAACTTGGTAAAGGGAACAGTGAAAAAGACGTGCTTCATTAAATAAATAAGTGTGGCATGGATTGATTTTTTCTCGCATCAATTGCATCACAGATCAAACTCTATTGATTTCGATGTAGCAGTCATTAGTATGTAGAGATAGTTAGCCCAAAATTTAGATACAATATTCGCTGCCTGGAAAAGGGACATCGCTGACACTGAGAGATTTGAATTAGGTCATACACTGATAACCAGAACTGTCTAATGATTGGAAACACATCAAGTGGGATTCAGAAAGTTCAAATTTAGTTTAACTCTGAGAGTTTCATATAGACTTGCTGTGAGATCTTCTATTCCATTGTTTCTATGAAATTTAAAAGTAGCAGTCGCATATATTCTAACAGTTTAAATACGATGTTAATTTTAATTTGAAAAAGGAAAGCTAACATACTGATCTTGAACCATCAACTTTAACTCTGATAGAGGTAAAGTATTTTTGTGCTGAAAAATGTTTTTCTTCTGTATATGAATTTAATTAATTATGGAAGATCGTTAAGTGAAGCATCGAAATATCAATAAAATCCTTGAAACAATATTGAAACATTCGGTCACTTTACAAGCCAAGTACATCCTCCGTTTAAATTCATCTCATCCTGTGAGCAATTGAGATCGCTACAATACCAAACACTTGAGACCTCTGTACTTTCACTCACACGAGACCACTTCATCTCCAAATACCTGCAGAAATACTTGACCGCTGTACCTCCAAACCCGCGAAGCGCCCTATTCACACGTATTTGACACCTGGTATCTATTTGATACCTACAGCCACAGCAAAAAATATTCGGACCTACCAGGACTATAAACAAAAATGGGCAGTCACGTGCAAAGATAACAATAAAAATGGGCATATAATGTATGTAAACACTTACTTTTAATATTTAGACATGTTCCCCTTGTTCTTAATTAATGCCATCGTGTAGTTGTTTTGGCATGCTGTCACTCATTTTGCGGGAGCAATCCTCTCTCATTTCAGTGCACCAAACTTTCTAAATTGCATCAATGAGCTTAGGCAAGGATAAGTGTTTTTCTGTCAATTTACGTTTTATTACATGCCAACAGTTCTCAATCGGGTTGAGATCAGGACTGTTTCCTGGCCATTTGTGAACCATGTTTAAACCATTGGAGGCAAATCATAGGCCAGAAAAACTGTAGCTTCAAAATTCTGGGCACAATGGTCAGGAGCAAACCTCTATTAATTAAGTCCCTCTCCAGCCTCTCAAACAACGCTGAGTGGTCAGTAACGTGGGCGTGGTGGCCAGCATGGTAGACGGAAGGAGTTAGCGGCAAACCAGTCTTTTATTAAATCGTATGTTATGCGGGTGACGTCATGACATCGGATCTAGAGCAGCGAACAGATTGCATCTAGCAACACTGCTAGCCCGAAATCTGGCATCACTGTTCACACAACGGGTAGGACGGAGGTAAAGTCATGGGTAGGACGACCAGTGCGCCGTTTTTGAGAATTTATCAAATACCCTTCCCAAATTACCCAGACAAAACGGTAATTTCTGAACTGTTATATCTCGCAGTGAGCCTTGCAAGGCAGGCGCCGCCGGATGTCTTTGATGCACTTGGGTTTCGCATGTCTTGGAGCCGGAAGAGCCATAAACGGCCGGAACTCTGACCGACGCAAGTCCTTTATGGTGTCTTGCCTTTGCGAAGTTTACGAGCCCCGGAAAGTCTTTGTTTGACTTCCGGGCACGACTAGTTATAAGGAAGATCTGTCACCGATGGAATTAGTACATTATTAGGAGCCTTCCTGTGCGTATACTTTTCCTTCCCTCGAGTTTGCGGCTTAGGGAACTGAAGTGATGTTAAAGCTTCTGCTACAATACCTCAAGTTGTGTTGATAGTACGACACTACAAATTGGCGACGAAGACTTCGAATCTCCGGGGTGAATTTGAACTTTACAAGTGCTCTGAAACCAAGATGGCGTATTCTACATTTAGCTGTCCTCCATTTGACATTGAAGTGGAAACAGTGTGTGAATTTCTACAACGTTTAAACGTACAGTGTGCAGACGCTTTTCAGAAGGCGGGAAACAAGGGCAGAAAGAAATCTAGTATTTCAGTTAAAGCCTTGCCTGTAAACATCATTACTGATCTACAACGAAGAATTAAGCCTACGTTACTCTCTGATGCTACTTATGATGAACTAGAAGAAAAGTTAATACAGCAATTTGAAATCAAGAAATCCATTGTCGGCGCATCTGTTACATTTATAAATAGAAAGCAAGGTGTTAATGAATCCATAGAAAGTTTTGCTAAAACGTTAAATAACGCAGCATCTGCGTGCAACTACAATAATTGCTGTCGTGATCGTCTCTTGAGAGATGCTTTCGTGGCAGGTCTTCGTTCATCGCAAATTCTCAGTGCAGTTCNTATAAGTCCTACGTGTAGCAAAGTGCTCGGATACAGTGGTGGCTCTGTAAATTTGCTTGGTCAATCTTCAATAATCATTAGTTACAAAAACGTCAGTTATAATCATAAGTTTCTCATTGTGAAAGATGATAGAATCAACTTGCTTGGCCGAGATATTTGTTCTAAACTCAACGTAAATGTTGTCATTCCTGATAATTACGACACTTTAAAAAAACGGATTGCCATAGGTTGCCGAGAAGCTCGTCTTTGAAATATGATTCGAACTTATCATCTGATTCACAGTCTAACGTGAAAGATACCGTTCATCTTGATGGGTTGCCTAATGCAGTTCCTGTATTTTGTAAAGCACGCCCTGTTCCTGTAAGACTAAAAGACTCTGTCAAAGCCGAGCTGGAGCGCTTGCAGAGTATGGGTGAATTTCTAAAGTATATGATAGCCAATGGGCATCTCCTACCGTCAATGTTCTAAAGTCTGACGGCAGTGTGGGAATCTGTGGAGATTTTTCAGCCTCCATTAACAATTTTCTGAATCCATTTCAATCTGTTCTACCTGTCATTGATGATGTAATTTCTCAAGTCGGAGACGAGGAGTTTTTCTCCAAATTGATTTATCAAATGCATTTCTGCAAATTCCGTTGTACGAAGAGTCAAAAAAGTTTACAACGATTAACACCTCGGAAGGTCTATTTATGTACAATTACTTACCTTATGGATTGCGTGCAAGCCCTGGCATTTTTCAAGCGTTCATGAATAGGACTCTTTCTGGCATCGATAACACCATTGTGTACCAGGATAACCTACTAATTTTGACCTCTTCCTATGATGCTCATTTGGAAGTTCTTGACAAAGTCTTGTCTGTCCTCAAAAATGCTGGAATTCGCTTAAATCTTTCTAAATGTGCCTTTTTAACTGATCGTGTGTCTTATCTAGTCTACGTTTTCGATACCAAAAGGTGTTCACCCTAATTTTGAGAAAGTAGACGCAATTCTCAATGCTCCTGTTCCCAAAAACCTCAAACAGTTGCAAGCTTTCATTGGATTGTGTAATTTCTACAGTCGTTTTGTACCCAATTTTTCTCTTGTCATGCATCCTCTGTATTCGCTACTTAGGAAAGATGTACCTTTCCGGTGGACTCCAGAGCAGGATAAAAGTGTCCAAATAATCAAGGATATCTTTCGTTCGCAAAAGCCTCTAAAATTGTTTGATCCCAACCATTAAACTCTCCTTGAAACGGATAGTTCGGGTTATGGGATTGCTGCCGAACTCATGCAACGCGTTGGTCCTTCTCATGATTGGTGTCCTGTTCAATTTGCTTCTAGATCACTAAATAATGCAGAGCGAAACTATTCTAACATCGAAAGAGGGCGCCTAAGTGTTGTCTTCGGTGTTGACAATTTCAAGAAATTTCTTCTTGGTGCTAAGTTTATTATTCATAACGATCAAAAACCTCTTTGTAAACTTTTTGCACATAACAAGGGTGTACCTCTCAATTGTTCCGCTCGTATTCAAAGATGGGCTCTCAGAATGTCCCAGTTTGACTATGTTTTCAACTACTCGAAAGGCAAATGTAACGTAAATAGCGATTGTCTTAGTAGGCTTCCTCTACCCACAACGGTAACAGAACTAGAACCGTACGAAATGATCTTTGCAGTGAACTCTCACGAGAAAACTCCAGTTACGTGTGAAAATATAAAAACTCACACTGATGCGGATAGTGAACTATGTCAACTCAAACAATACATAAAGTTTGGCAAGCCTCCTAAACATAATCCTAAATTGTCTAAATTTAAGAACCTGCTGCCTCAGATGACCATCATGAAAGGTTGTATACTCTATGAAGAAAGGGTTTCAATTCCCAAGTCATTACGGAGTTTAGTTCTTGAAACATTCCATGATGGACATCCTGGCATTTGTTGCATGAAGTCGTTGGCCAGATCAGTTATTTGGTTTCCCGGAATGGACAAAACTATGGAAGACATTGTAAAAAGTTGCCCTCAATGTCAATTAAATCGATCAAAAATTAAGTCTAAATATGTAGAATGGCCCACTCCTTCTCGTCCTTTTGAACGTATTCATGTTGATCATTTTTTCTAAGAGAATAAAATTGTTTTCATTGCTGTAGATGCATTGTCTAAATATATAGAATGCAAAGTTGTACCATCCACGAGTGTATCAGATACTGTCGATGNTCTGTTGCGCTGAACAATCGTAAATTTGTTACTTCTAGAGATAGAGTTCATCCTAAATACTCTGTATCGAGGTCTAAGCCTATGTATGTCACTCAATTTGATGTCGGTGATCATGTTCTTGCTCTGAATTTGAGAGATGGTCCCAAGTGGCTGAAGGGAATTATTGTTGGTAAAGTTGCTGTTAATATCTTTCATGTTCAAATATTAGCATTAAATGTAATCTGGAAGAGACATTCAAATCAGCTGCTTCATTCTTCTAGTAATTTGGGATCTTTCAGTAGCAAGGCGGCTGAGCCTTCTACTTTGCAGCATGTTAGCAGTTCACCTGTACAAAATGAACCGCGTAGATCAGGCAGAATACCTAAACCTGTGATGCGAATGGGTTGTTGAGTTATGCCTTCCGTTTTTCATATATTCATCTATAGGGAGGGAAATTGTTATATCTCGCAGTGAGCCTTGCAAGGCAGGCGCCGCCGGATGTCTTTGTTGCACATGGGTTTCGCATGTCTTGGAGCCGGAAGAGCCATCAACGGCCGGAACTCTGACCGACGCAAGTCCTTTATGGTGTCTTGCCTTTGCGAAGTTTACGAGCCCCGGAAGTCTTTGTTTGACTTCGGGCACGACTAGTTATAAGGAAGATCTGTCACCGATGGAATTAGTACATTATTAGGAGCCTTGTTGTGCGTATACTTTTCCTTCTCTCGAGTTTGCGGCTTAGGGAACTGAAGTGAAGTTAAAGCTTCTGCTACAATACCTCAAGTTGCGTCGATAGTACGACACTACATGAACTATAAGACGTACAATCTTTAAATTAGTAACAAATTAATGCTCGTGACGAGTACAACATTTTTATGTAATTAAAAAATTTTTTACGCCTCAGTGGGGGGCGGGAAGTGGGGTTCTCGTGGCCCCTTAATAGTCGGCCGATTTTCTCTGTGAGGCTCACTTTAACAGCTTTGTAATTTCTGAACAATTCCACCTAAATATTTGAAATCGGTTTCATTTTAAACACCAATTCATTCTCCAAAGGAGAGAGTATAATAAAAGTCTCATACGCTTCCTGGGAAGGCATGGATCGAGGTTTTCCTACCCTATCAATGGTCGGCCGATTTTCTCTGTTAGGTTCATTTTAACAGCGTTGTAATTTCTGAACTATTCCACCTAAAAAATTTAAATTGGTTTCATTTTAAACATCAATTCATTCTCCAAGGATGAGTGTATAATAAAAGTCTCAAACGCTCCCTGGGGATAAAAGAGAGCAAGGTTCTCCTAGCCCAATTAACAGCGCTGACGAATGCCACGGTGACGTTAGTTATGACGCGCTGTTGCAATGTGCTGGTCATACCCTTGCCGTTTTAGGCCCTGTACCTTGCATCGTGGCTTCGAATCCCGGCTGTAGGTGACGATTTTTTCTCTGTTTTAAAATGATAGTTTCCAGGTTTTTTGGTCACGTAGACTTTTGCGTGGCAGTATTATAAGCATGGAAATATCATAATTTCGTTGCATCATGTAAAACATGTTCTCCGTGTCCCTTGATTGGAATACCAGTCCATGCATAGTAATAAAAATATATTTCTGAATGTCAACCACGCTGCCTCAGACGCAGAATTTTTTCGATCTAGCCGTTTTACTTTCAACAAATTACTTTTACCGCAAGTCACAGAGCTCGTATTTTACTATCAGTGTGCACCAAAAAACAGTATTCTCAATTACTGATTGTGATAGAAGAAATCGTGTTTCCTTTTTCAAGTAGCACAAGAGATACATTGTCCTCAATCATGTTTTTCGACTAGCGACATGGGTATTACAATACTCATGTGTGGGTATCACACATGCGTGTATTTTCCTAAGTTTAGGATATTTAAAAAACTATAATGTTGTGTACCATTTCAATTGGAAATAAACTCTTTTCATTTTTGCAGTCGCACTACACATCTACTTCGCCATAGGTGTCTTAAGGACTTGCCTTCGTGCGGGCAACGAGGGTTCGAATCCCAGAGCTGGTGGCGATTTTACCCCACTCTACCCAGGTGTCTGAAATGGGTACCGGTCTTGACCGGGAAAAGCGCATGGCGTCCTGGGATTAGTTATAAGGTATTTGAAAAATCAATGTACGAGGTGATATGTATCAGGCTTGAATTGGAAATAACGCATCCGTAGATGCCGATGTTTGCTTGTTTTTGTTTGTTTGAAGAGAAACAAACCTGTCCAACGCTGATTTTGTGACAGAAAGACCGACACTCTTCTCGAACACAAAAATGGATGCATTAGTTGGTATAACGCCCGGCGGGTCATGAGTTAAAAACACTGTATGTGATTTCAAATCATTCTTCACTTCTGTGAGAAAATGAACGCAAAATGGATAGTATCGATATTATCGGTGAAATTAAAGAGACCTAAAAATATACATGAATGAGCAAATAATGATAACGAATGGGTTAAATAAAATCAGAACTAATAACCTAGTATATATTTAAGAGGTTCAAAATGTCATATATGATGTTTTGAATAGCTTTATTAGGTTTCCTCAAAGCGTTACTGCAGAAATAGGAATTGAGTATCAAGTTCTTAGTTGGAAAAGACCAATCCTAGAGAGTGAATAGGTCTCTCACATCCCTCTTAGGGAGGAAGGAAATCTGTGACTGCTTTGGAAGACTGGAGATAAAAATTCTCGTGCCCTCCTGGGGGGCAGGCAGTGAGGTCGGACGATAAGTCTCATTTTCCGCTGACTCTAATTTCTGAACTGTTGCCCCTTCGAACTTCAAATAGCACGGCCGTGCTATTTGAAGTTCGAAGGTGAAGAAGAAATGAAGATATTATAATTTCATAAAGTATCATTATAATTTCTTCATCATCCGAGACGAGTTGATCGCGTGTCCTTTTTGATATCTGCCGCTCATTTTCCGGAGCATGTCGTTGTAACTATTTAAAATCCAGTTTTCTTCTTGTGTAGTGAGTAGGCTGTATTTCCAGCCCCACTATATAGGCCAACTGCCAAAAATCAGCTGGCCGTAACAGTGAGGCTTAAATTTAGGCCGCACTATGCCATTATTGTAACAAACAAAGTAGATTCATTCCATGCTTAAGAATAGAAAGTTGCAACTGTATATGGCTCCTCAGTTCCTGCCACGTAAACATGTTTGGTTACAAATTACGCCATATTTATTAAGGGCCAGTATTTTATGAAATTCTACAATCTTTCTAAAAGAATTTTGTCACAAAACGCTACTAGAATAGATAGAGACAAGGTTAGCCAAAAATGAGTAGCACAACGCGCACATCAAGAAACAATTACACACTTAAGCATGCGCAATGAATTTCAGAGCTTGCTCATCTTATAGATGGCAATAAAATTTGTTACCAAAAACGTATGCATAGCTTGGATACATTTCATTCTTTTATTTTCAGTCACGTGAAACAGAAACATGTGAAGCTCACTGGGATAGTAATAATTCTCGTTTGAAGCAGTAGGCATGTGTAATCTGGCTAGAGAAATATGTAGTTAGTGCTTTTCAAAGGTTCAGTGATAAATATTATCGGAGCATTAATCTTCATGACTCTAGGATTTAGTTTCATCTACCAAAAATCATGTATCAAAACAAAAGTAAAGAAAATTGGATAAAAATCGCAATAATGCAAATGACCGTCACCCTGCAATATCGAACTGACGGCTTCCTTGCTCATAATAGTTAACAGAAATAATTAGGTTATAAATTATAATGACTAAGGGAACGTAAAAGTGAGTTAATTTCCAACCTTATAACAGGATTTTTATGAAAATCAATTCACAGTTTCAGAGCAACAACTTTTTCATCCTCTCAGTATTCTCATTAACAACAGAAAGATATGGGTTAATCCTAGAGTCATGAAGATTGATGCTCCGATAAGATTTTTCACTGAACCTCTAACACGCACTAGCTACATATTTCACTAGCCAGATTACACATGCCTACTGCTTCAAACGAGAATTATTACTATCCCAGTGAGCTTCACATGTTTCTGTTTCACGTGACTGAAAATAAAAGAATGAAATGTATCCAAGCTATGCATACGTTTTTGGTAACAAATTTTATTGCCATCTATAAGATGAGCAAGCTCTGAAATTCATTGCGCAGGCTTAAGTGTGTAATTGTTTCTTGATGTGCGCGTTGTGCTACGTTTAGTATAACTCATTTTTGGCTAACCTTGTCTCTCTCTATTCTAGTAACGTTTTGTGACATAATTCTTTTAGAAAGATTGTTGAATTTCATAAAATACTGGCCCTTAATAAATATGGCGTAATTTGTAACCAAACATGTTTACGTGGCAGGAACTAAGGAGCCATATACAGTTGCAACTTTCTATTCTTAAGCATGAAATGAATCTACTTTGTTTGGTACAATAAAGGCATAGTGCGGCCAAAATTTAAGCCTCACTGTTACGGCCAGCTGATTTTTGACAGTTGGCCTATATAGCGGGGCTGGAAATACAGCCTACTCACTACACAAGAAGAAAACTGGATTTTAAATAGTTACGACACGCTCCGGAAAACGAGCTTCTGAGATCAAAAAGGACACGCGATCAACTCGTCTCGGATGATGAAGAAATTATAATTATAATTTATTAAATTATAATATCTTCATTTCTTCTTCACCTTCGAACTTCAAACTTTTTAAAGAATGCACCTATTGACTTACTCTCAAACGAAAGAGCGAAACATTTTCTACACACAATTGGCTTGAAGTATTCAGGCCACTTGGTAGTTGAACGCTGCACTAGTCTCTTCTAATTTGCTGAAGCGAGTTCTGTCTCTCTCGTATCGCCTACTTCCTAAATAGTTCGATAATTTTTTGTACAGTTCACGTTTGCTTTTAATGCTCTTGCTCGGCAACGATTTCAAGAACTCGAGTTCCCTCTCCATTATCACAGAACAATTCACAAAATAATACACGAAAACTTTTCTATGGCCTTAATAGCCACAAGTTTTGATCTTTAATAAGCCGAATTTCTTATTAATGTCTCCTGTGGCCAATGAAAAGAACAACCTGATACCAAAACGCTTGAAATAGAACTAACACCGCATGTACGGAGCAAGAATATATCGCCATCCCAGGTCTCTGGTTCCTAAATCAGTTTGAGGGTTTGGTCAGCGGGCGTATGCAGTGTCAGCGAAACAATCCCGGCGCCTAGCTGTCACTCGCACACATTGGTCATGAGTCAGATTAAGACTCTCTCTGTGAATGTGAACTAAAAAACATAATCGTTTATTCCCAATTAAACTTATACAGTTTCATATACGAAAGCTGAAATCTGTCACCCATCCATTGTTTCTTAAAAATTGAAAACTTAAATGAAACCCACCCAAAGAAAAATATATTAAAACTCAAAAATCTTTATCTCTAAAAAGCTGGTACGATTAATCTAAACATTGTACTCTAAGAATGATTCAATTAAAGTGTTCAAATTAGAATTTGAAATAAATTCAATCAAATCATAAAATCATTCAAATCATAATTCGGCAATGTTATATCTACAGCGAGTGTGCCGGGGCCACACCACGATTTTTCGGTCGTCAAATGAATCACGGACACTCGTCATGTCAAACGGTCGTTAAGCAAGTCAGGCCACATTATGACTGTGTGTGGCTCTGACTCAGCTCTGTGATGAGCGTCCGACGTTCATCGAATGTAAACAAACCGAAGTACATAGGTATGCGATTTGGATGAGCAGGACGTGCAAATGAAATTTGCACGTTTTTTGCTCTAGAAATTTGTCGTCGAAGCAACTCTTGTAACCGCAACTTTTGATGAAAGTACAAAAATAGCGAAACCTAAAAGAAGATGTTGGGTAAAACAATGGCGAAATAGAGCTAACAATCCGAATCGATTGAGAGAAGATCTGCTTGCTGGTGTAAACGATTTCAGGTAAGTGAGATTGTTCCTGAGGAGAAAATTATTATTTTTGAACGTTTCTTTTAGACGGATCATAAAACATTTTATTTAAGTGTTCCTAATTCATTTAAGAGCTCATTTTCACAAAAATCTTGCGAATAAATGTAGGAAAACTTCAATGCATGTACATTTTAGTACATTATTAAATACAACAGTTTCTGACGTCGAAGGAAGACGAAACCATGCGTAAAAGAAGCAAAAGTAACTCGCGAGAATGCTAAAAAAATTGAAACAATTACAAACGTTTGATAGGAGGAATTACGGTTTATCAGTTAGCTATGTTGTGAAGGTATGAACTCAGCATCCTGTTGAAGGAAGGCTTCAGCTTATGAAAATACTGAAAGTTCTACACTGAAATTATTTAAGTTGGTGTGTAAAATTTTGAATTTACCGCTGACGATAGCTTGGTAGCATGTCCGAGTTGCGCAATGCTCTCTAATACTGGAATGAGGACATCCAACAATGTTACCAGTTCGATGATTTTTGCCGGTGTGCTCAGCAACACTCAGATAGAGCGACTGGGGAGGGATTGAAGTCATTAAACTGTCAAAGTTTCTCCATTTATGTTTCAAATTTTTGTCTACTATTTTCTGTTGAAATTGTGCAAGTTTTTCTTATTGAAAATGAGCTTAGGGCATGAAACGTTAAAAAGTTTATTCAAGATAAGTCTTCTCCATCGCTTTCGTTGAGAATGAAATGATGATGCTTTTTCTGACACATGATTTTGGTGTTAGCCATTTTTTACGTGTTAATTCAAACAAGAATTATGCAAGAGTTTTCTTATTCATTGCAGAAGGTATAAGACATACTGGGCAAAATTGGCTCAGTAATCAGCAAGCAAGACACCAAGTTCCGGAAATGCATCCCTGCTTGTGCTCGACTCAGAATTACCCTCTGATACAAACAAACATCGGCATCTTAGGATGCTTTATTTCCAATCAAGCCTGATACATATGATCTTAAGCATTGGTTTTTCAAATGTCTTATAACTAACACTATATATAGGACACCATGACGGTTCCCCCGTGAAGCCGGTACCCATTTCCGACACCTGGGTTGAGTGGGGTATTGTGCTTGAGCTCTCCCTTATACCCAACGGGGAAAATCGCCGCGCCAGTGCCGGGATACGAACCCGGGCCTCCAACATGCAAGGCCGATCCCTTAACCACTGTACCACCACGAGCAGTGGCGCGAGCACGCACCGCGCTACAGGTGCGTGCAATTTAGAAGTGTACATCCATGGAATAGGCTGCTTCGAGTGACCTGTCTGTGATGAAAGCGATCATTTTCACCTCTACTCATATTTACTTCATTATGTTCCACGAATTAATAATGTTATCAATCATTTTCAAGAGAAACCAGGGCTTTTCTGCATTTTGAGAACAAAGTAGGCCGCAGCATCCTCTCTGCTCTTTTGGCTGAATGTATTCAGGCCATTAACGAAGTGCTGAAAGAAGAACACCTGCACACTTCTCAAACGACACGACTGCGGAATGAGAAGCTATGGTGACAGAATTTTATCAGCAGTGGAATTTTCCAAAATTGTTTTGGGTCCCTTGATGGAAATCACGTGAAAAGTCAACAACCATCAAAATCAGGAAGCCACTTCTACAACTATAAAAATAGGTTTAGTGTGGTGCTTTTAGCTGTGGTTGAGGCCAACTTCTGATTCCTATATGTGGACTTGGGAACAAATGATCGAGTCTCTGACGGAGGAGTGTTCAATAAATCATCCTTAAAGCAAGCCTTCGATTCTAACAGCCTGAACATACCCCATACTCGTGAACTTCTTGGGACCAACTTCTTTTCTCCATGTGTCATAGTAGTAGATGCTGCATTCCCATTGTCAACTCGTTTAATGAAGCTTTATCCTTGTACGAACCTTTCTCACGACCAAAGAGTTTTCAGCTTGTCTTTCGAGAGCTCGAAAAACAGAGGCAAACGCATTCGGCATACTGTCAAGTGTAACGAAATATTTTATTTCGTTTCGCTGGGTAATTTATTGTTGGGCTACATGACGTGAAGTATCTTGACCGTTGAACAGCTTGAAAGGAAAAAGTTGTCACAGGGCAGCCTTCGTTTTCATGTTTCACAATCTCAAGAGGCTTGCTATCCATCAATGTCACCAGCCTGCTGGCTCAGGCATCCCTCGGGCCCACAACACACACAAACACAACACAGGCTTGCGACACAACACAAACACACAACGCACACAAAACACATCAGCACAAGCGTAGGCGTGAGAGCGAACCTCGGACAAGCGTGGGGCAGTCGGAGGCAGGCTTAAGCAAAAGCCGCATCACCTGGGCCAACGAGCGTGCCGCGCGTCGAAGGTGTGGCAGAGGAAAGCGAGCACCTAGCCAATGGGATTTTGAGACGTCAGGACAAACGAGAATTCCACCAATCAGGATTATAATGCTGTCTTCATAACCATGAAGATTCGAGAACTTTCTAGAAGGAACGAAGTGGAACGCATAAAAGCAGGACACAAGAAGAATCGAGAGGTCTTTTTCTCTCAGTTACGCGACAAGAGAGATTCGGTTTTTGTAACACGCCGGGGAACGGCCGCTGCCGGCGTTCCTGACAGAGGAACAACTCAAGATTAAATAAAGCACACCGAACCCAACGCTAATTTGGGAGAGAACGCAGCATCGTCTTCAGCTTTACTTCGGTGAACGCCAAGGATAAGAAAGAAGAAGATGGCGAGTGGCACAGCAGGTCAACCACTCAACCGAAAAAATTTATGGAGTCTTTCACGTAAACTCCAAATTCGCAAGAAACTCCAGCCTGTCGATTTTAACTGCACAGCCGCGAAGTCTGCAACAACGCGAGGCAACTGTGAGCCCTGCAGTGGTCAGACCGCTCCGGTACTCAGCAAACGGTACTCAAAATTGAGAACTCTGAGTGTGTGGGAGCCAACGATTAGCACGGCCTACGAGCGCGAGGGAACAGCGGAGACGGTCTGATCAACCCTACGTGAATCCTGCAAGCAGCATTGGAAGCGGTATTAGGTCGACGCCATCCACATATACAGGAGAGTGTGAATGCACAATTACTGGTTGAGGATTCAGAAGTAGTGAGCTAAAGTGGAAAGTTGCAAATCAAAGAAGCATATTGAACAGTGCTTTGAAATGGTGCGCTATTTGTGAAATTGATTTTGTGTTATATGGTGACGTTGTGCACGTAGCAGAAAGGTGCGGTTGGATTTTAGAGCAAGAATTTCACGGTGTGCATAGTGCAAAGTGTTCCACATTTCGATACCTTGTGTGAGTTCAGGGTTTCATTGTGTCGCATTGGCCCCATTTTATTTCGTGCGTACGCTAGCCCAGCTATTAATTATTTTCTGATTCTGGTTCATTGTGAGTAAATCTTCTTTTGATAGTGTCCATAAGAATTGTGTGTAACGTTAAATCATGCAATCGTTTACTGGCGCTCATAACGATGCGAAGCGCACGTCTCTCATTTTGCGTGTCATTTTGTGTCGGAATGTGTTTGTTGACAATTGTCACATTTAACTCGTGTGTTCCACGTTCAAAACTAAATTCGTTTAAATCTTTCAAATTTTGTCGTTATTATCCATGCTGATAACACTAAGGTAAATTCGTGATGCACTATGCTAATCCTGCTGTTCCTACTTTTCCTCCTTTCTGTCCATTCTCTCCCTGTGTATTTTCCTTCTTTAATTTTATTTCCACTCTCACTGTCGAGGTTTAAATTCCTCTATCGTTACGTCATACGACCGAGCCATGTGCGTATCGTGACACAAGTACGTTCAGAGTTTTCCGTTCTGATATAAACATCACAGTCGAGAGAATCCAGTCTATCACTCTAGCAACTTGCGCTCTTTATTATTGCCTAAATAATCATAAAGACTTCCGTTACATCAACCCGCTTGCTCTTGAAAAAACGACATTATCATTGGATCGTGCACAACTGGCAGTTGGTGAGAAAACACCAGACATCATTCGGTTCGTTGTGTAGAGGCGGTCGATCGGCTGTGGCAGCTACAGCCATCAGAGACCAGCTGAAGAATTACTTCACAAGAGGAGGGGCTGTATGCTGGCTGGATTAAATGTTGGGACTCCACTAACACTACTGTGGAAATGCGACCTAAAGGTGTTAGAAATATCTGATAAATAATTTTTCCTCATTATTTTCTGGCATTACTAGTCGGAATGAATGTATTAGGTCAATCAACACAACAAATTGTTTAAACAACATTATGTATATCACTCGTTTTTCATCGTTAAATAAAACATTGACGAATCATTATTTGACTTAGGAAGGCTAAATAAAGAAGTACATCAACAGGATTTAGGAAATGTAATTACTGCATACAAGATTACGTGTTAAGGTTATGAACATCCATAATCTGAATTCACAATCACGGATTGTGGCAAAATCCATGTGCAGAGTTTAACAAGTATAAAAAATCTGATTTTTAATAACAAACAACGTTAACCAATGTTACCATCCAAACAGTTTTGCCCACACTCATATCTAGCTTATAAATCTGCGACTAGATGAAATAGTTTCATCGATTTACTCGTATGCCCTACCATCATGCAGATATGGCGCATAGCCATAGTTGGCATCCTTAGAAATTAAATTGAATAGTTTCTTTGATCACCTTTGATTAAATCATATTACAACTCAACAGCATATTGAAAAATTTGTGCATAAGTGTTCTCACAGATGATTACGTGCTCATAGAAACAGCGAATAATAATAATAATAATTACCAGTTACTATTATAATTATTTAGGTTAGTTTGAGCCTTCTTAGTCACGACAACGACGTGATCAAGAGAGGAATAGTGAAGGGACCATCGAGTATGGACACGTACACCGGAAATCTAAGCACAATGTGTGTCTCACACAGGCCATCCTTTGTGTGGTAAAACGAGTGTCTTGCCACACAGGATACAATGCGCATTTTAACAGAAAGTCGGGAAGAAAATTCAAATAAGATAAAAATGCAAGAAGGAAGTAGTAGGTGCTGACGAAAAAGATGGCAATGAGCCGAAAAAACTTGATCACTAAAACAAAACCAGAAACGCTATTTTAACAAGCTCGTGCACTACCATTCTTCTCCTGGAAGCGTTACTTCCCTTAGATCCAATAGTTATTTTCTCGTGATGAAGAAACAGAAAATCGGGAGATATTTGAAATAAGATTTGTGGGAAAAATCCCCACAAGGTGTACGTAAGGTTGACTTTTAAATTTAATCTTTAATTATTTGTCCCAGTGTTGGTTACCTCGGAGAGTTGTTTGCCTATTTCGATATACTTGCTCGCTTGCCAACGACTGGTACGGACGTCTCCTGGCCTCTGGTGGTGCTGGTGGAGTCAGATCTTCTCCCTGGACGGGTGGTCGTATGTGGCTTTGATTGTGGAGTCGCTGGAGTTTATTTTCCTTTATGTTGTCATTGTTCGGTTTTGTTTGGATAGGTTTGGTATTCGGGGAATTTATATGGTTGTGAATTAGGTTCACGATACTTGGAGCTAGTCTCTCTGCTCGTTCTCCCAGCTCTCTTGTTTAAGAGTGCTATATGCACTTGGTTTTGCTGGGGGACGACTTGAATGTCCTCAACCTTGGGACACTTGATCTTTTTGAATTATTTGGCATCTTGACTTCTTGACTTGACCTCGTGATCTCTTGACTCGTATTATCCACCCCGTTCTGCAAGTTAACACACTGAGGGCACCATTTCCTTTGGTGGGTATAAAGTAATTTACGTGAATTGAGCATAACTGCTACACTTCTTTAATTGAACCTGAATTATAACCTTTATACTGCTGCCTTGTCAATTTTTAAAATCCTTACCGTCACTTTCTCTTTTCACACATATTATGCGTTTGCGGCCTGTCTTTGCTAGCCGACTGGGTCTACGGATTCAACGTACTCTGGTTTCAAGGTACTAATATCTCAGGTTTGATCTTTTCTTATCCGACCATTATTTGAATTCAACATTACTATCCTTCTCATTGCCATAATTTCGATCCTTCCTAACCCTTATATTTTTTCCAGCTATTCTAGCGATCGCCCATTGGTTCTCGACCGGCGTTACCCTCTGACCGAGTGCGAGTGTGCCAACTGTCTTCTATTCAGCCGGAAGCTGACCATCGGTGGCTGTCTGTTCCGTGCAGACCGGGAACGAGCCCATGAGTACTACGGGGGTTGGCGGACGTTCCAGTTGAAAGTGTTCAAGGCCGTTGGCTAGCGACCTGCTTTTGAACGTTAACTAACTAGGTTTTAACCTGACGTCGCAGTCGACGCGAGGGGCTGAGAGGCCCACTGTGTACCGCCGGCAACCGGTCACATTGTTCCGACTTTGAATCTGACTTTGCCCTCTTGAAAAATTATTAAATAAATCTAAAACTTAGTGTAACCCAATTGTTACGTGATTACGTTAATTTGGTTTAGAGGCCAAGATCGCTGTTTGTTGCGACTTAGTCCTTTTTAACAGTGTTTTAACGCGTTGGGTTTTCAATAAAACTTATTGCCTAATCCCTGTTTCTCACCTAATAAATTCGTGGCGACTTAATTCTAGGTAAACCTCAGTTTTCGCCATAGATTATCATATCGCATGACAAAGATAGTATTAGTATTAGTAATGGTAGCCTAATCTACAGAACATAGCAATTCCACACTAGGCTTCACTAGGCAAATGCCGCCTTAACGCTTCAACCATCTTAGCATAAGTAACCTCTAAGGTGCTTTTAGGGGAAACAAGGTCTCTAATGAGTCTTGCAATTCTTGGACCCACTAGTGAAATTAGTGAGAGGGCTTTCTTACTGTCTCCTATTTTGTTAATTAAGAAATAGCAGTGCAACCTAACCTCAAAGTCAACAAATTCTTCCTCTAAAGGATTAAACTCTCCCACTGAACCTATTAACGGCATGTTGAATTTTCTTAGGTGGTGCAACACCAGTGAGCAGAAACAATCCAAAACAAAAAATCACTAGGCAAATTCTAGGTTCCCTCACTAGTCACTACTACTTAGTCACTCCCAGTGGTTCTACCTAAATCTCGTCGCTAATTATCATATCGCATGACAAAGATAATATTAGTATTAGTAATGGTAGCCTAATCTACAGAACATAGCAATTCCACACTAGGCTTCACCAAAGAAAGAAAGAAAGAAAAAAAAGAAAAAACATTTATTTCCAATAGAGTACAAACATAAACTGTCAATACATTGGTTTTTAAAACACCTTAACCTAGAAGCATCCTTAATTGATAACACATTGGAATTGGGATACCCGTGTAAAATGTTGAATCAAAACATGATGGACAGAAAAGCACATCAAAATGAGTTCCTTAGTTCTGCCTAATCTGATTTTGACAGTGCATTTGAATATAAGTTACTAAGAGAACACAATCCTCGTAACTCTTAGTTGAAAAATGTATTCGTTTGCGCTCATTTAAATTGAAATAAGAGCAAAAGTCGCGTTTAAATACCTTAACACAGAGACTCTTAATTGCTATTCATACATGGTTATCGTAATACACACGAAAATTGTCGGAAACATGATGCGGAGAGAAGCACGAAAAAATGAGTTCCTCTTTGTCGCGGTAGTCGGATTCTGGTAATGCATTTAAAATACAGGTGACCAAGGAAAGCATAATCCATGTGACGCATTACTGAAAACCCTCTCGTTAGTGCGTACTCGTATTGAATTATGAGCAATTAGAAGATAGAAACTAGTGATACGAGTGTGAGGGATTAATGTTAGAAGGAAAATGAGCAAATTGGATTTATTTTGCGTCTAGAACTATGAGGTAGGTAGTCGGGATTCAAAGGTCCAAGATATCACTAACCCCCAATGTAGTGAAATATCTTATATCTTATAATAATGCAATGTGTTTCTAGGCTGGTTTAGGTAAAGCACAGAAAAGCTTTGAATGTCAACCGTTGGGCTAGATGATGTGAACAGAGCAACGCGAAGGGACATCGGAATGTTTGGTAGATCAAGTTTCTTGACCGTTGGACGGCGTAAGAGGGAAAAGTTGTCACAGGGCAGCCTTCGTGTTCACGTTTCACAATCTCAAGAGCCGTGCTATCCATCAATGTCAACAGCCGCTGGCTCAGGCATCCCTCGAACCCACACAACACAAACAACACACACAAACACACGGCGACACAGCACACACACAGCGCACACAAAACACATCAACACACGCATCGAAGCAGCCTCAAAGCGTGAGAAAGGTTCGGAGGAAAAAAGGGGCATTACCCTAAGTGAGGGCTCCGTTTCAGCCATTCATCGACCTGGAACAGCGTGGGGGGCCTACGAGGCGTACGATACGCACCAATGAGATTTCGAGACGTCAGAACAAGCGAGAATTCCACCAATCAGGATTAGAATGCTGTCTTCATAACCATGAAGATTCGAGAATATTCTAGAAGGAACAAGGTGGAACACTTAAAAGCAGTACACAGGAAGAATCGGGAGGACTTTTCTCTCTGTGACGTAACAGGAGAGGTGCACGAATTTTGGAGTGCGAGGCTGGGGGCGCCGGCAGGTGCGCCGGTACACCCCGGCATATCAACATTTCAGTATGACACCTTGAGCATCGAGATTTGCAAAAACAAGAAATTCTTAGCGGTGCAAGTGTGCGCTGATGAGATCTACGAGAGATTTTTCGCTGGGCTTCGCAGCGTGAATACAGCGCGGGTACGCAAACGGAGTGCGCCGGCATTGCCGAGGTGCAGTGAGCAGAAGCACCAACAGTTCAACATCTGAGTGAGGTGACAACATCGAAGTTACGAGTAAAAAGTCGGAAGAACAGCAGCCATCGAAGGGCCAACTTGCAGTAAAAATCCGCTCGAAGCACCTCAGCCTCGCAGCGACGATCGTCATCCCCTTGGAACCACGCAATCACGAAAGCTGCAGTCACCCACATCAATCCTGCGCAAGCTACCACGATCAAGCGCCTTCGGCACTCAAGAGCGGTGAATGCGTTGCAGACGGGAAGCAGCAGCACCAGCCAGCCGCGGGCATTGAGGCATCGGCGAGTGTCAGGACTGATCAGCCGGAACATTCGTATTTTCCTCAAGCCCTAAGTGGAAGCAGAGTTCGCCTAACATCAACGGCGCATCATAGAAGAGCAGCTAGGGCGATTTTGTGGTATTGAGAAGTCGATTATGTGATCACAAAAGTGCAAGTTGAAAGAAAGAAACACATTGAAATGTGTTGTGAAACGGCGCGCTATCCAGAGTGATTTTGTTTTCTTTATTGTGATGTTGAAAGCTTCACGTTGTGCGCAGCGCATAGTGTTCCACATTTTTACACCTTGTGGTAAGCAAGGATGTTACTCTGTCAAACGTTTTCATCATTACTTTGTAATCACATGTCATTTAGAATCTTCCTGAAAGTTTGTGCAACCGTTAATCATTTGCTCACGCTTAGCAACTTATAATCTTGATTCTCGGTGAGCATTACACTATTTTCTTTGAGTACCATGTCGCATTGAATCTTTGTGTCAGGAATGTCATGTGTACTTTTCATTATTGCACTCGTGTCCTCTTGATCATCTCGTTTAATTTCTGTGTGTTTTTTTAACTCGCGTGTTCTACGGTAAATAAAAATAAATATGTGTAATCTTTCACAATTTTGTCGTCATTATCCATGCTGATAAATTAAGGTGAACTCGTGGTGCAACTATGCGAACACTGCTATTTCTAAATTCCATCTGTTCTGTCATCCTTTCTCTTTCTGTGTATTTCTATCTTTAATTTCCCTTCCCCTAAGACTATCGAGGTTGAAATCCCTCAATCGGTAACGAGAGGCCGACAGGCCTAGCCTCGTATCGTAACAGCAAGATTAGATCAACATAGGCATAGTAACACAAATAGCACATCAATAGCAATAGCAATGACACATCACATGAGGTAAATAATTCACTCACCTCTTTGATACCTTACAACTTAAATACTCAGTTACCAGATATGTGGCCAGCAAGAGTAGAGCGGAGATAGGTGGGAATATATAGAAAAGAGTAGAGTAGAGTAATAGTAGTTAGAAATTTTAAGGTTAGGTACTTAGCCACATTAGGTAATTTATATACACACACTCAGCCTATATTTACTGTTGTTGGACCTCAGACCAATAGAAGACTGGCTGCGATTGTTGCTGTCACAAGCGTTGCCAACTTTTGGTATGTCTAACTAGAACTTACATTTCCCGCTACATTACAAAGATGAAGGTTAAGGGTAAAGTATTTGGGGTGGAAAAATAAGTCAGAGAGGAGCAAGAATAATAGGATGGTCCGTAACATATTATAGAATAGTATTGTACCGTCCCTAGATATGCTACTTTAACACATAATGTATAACTTAATTGATCCTATCATACATTGAGATAAAAGAAAGAAACAATTTCACATTGAGGCAGGGATACAATTTATAGAAAAGTTCATGAATATTATTAAAGAAGCCAGTAAATGACATCTAACACTTGTCAATCCTTAGAACAGAGTTGTAGTGTCGTCCTATCGACACAACTTGAGGTATTGTAGCAGAAGCTTTAACTTCTGAACCCTTAGGTGTAGACTAAGGATCAGGATAAGGATACGCTCAGCAAGGCACTTATTCGTATACTAGCTCCGTCGCTCACAGCTTCCTCTATATAATAGTCTTGCCCGGAAGTCAGGCAAGCGCAAGCAACAAAGATCTTCCGGCGGTCGGGTCGTTTCCGCCCACGGACCGTGACCGAGACATACGAAGCCTAGCCAGACAAAGACATCCGGTGGCGTTCACTTTATAAGGCACATCCTGAGATATAACAAGAGTTTAGCAAGTTTTGACATAAATTTCATTTGTTCTTCACCCGCAAGGCCATTCACTTTATCCCGCACAAGTTCACAGCAAGTTTGGTAATGTAATTATCATTTCCAGCACTCCTTTTTCATGCAAATGAGCTCTCAACAACATTAAGAAATTTCTCATGAAATAACTTTACCACACTTAAATAAAATGCTCTCATCTTTCTTACTCCTTTTACACTTACAAAATCCCCACTGCCCGTGACATCAGTACATGCATCTGCTACCGGGGAAGGCTTGGTGCAGGCTCCACAATGTTGAGGCTTGGATCCACTACTTACATGAGCGATGTAGTAATCAATTTCGGCTAAAGTGCCCATTAACTGAGTCTCTACAGTATTGTCAGGTTCTTCCTGAAACCAATCTGTCGACCAACACAACAATACTCTCTGTACAGGGTTCTTTGATTATTTGCCTTCCGCTTGAAATGTGGGTAACGAAATCATCGCTTGAATTAATATTCATGATGCTCATGCTACTGTCTGGGTGCACACAATACGAAAAAAGGCCATAAGTTAAGTGTGCATCCAAGGCTTGCTCTCCACAGCGCCAGACCCTGATGGTTTCATCCTTTCAGAAGCGAGGAGCTGCAAGAAATAGAAGCGTAGGGATGTCCTCTTCTTTAGAAGATCTGAAAAAAATAATAAAATTTAGAATTATTCTTACACCATTGATATAATAGTCATGCACGTAGTTACTGGTTATATTGATTCTTGCAATAGTGTTTGTGACAGACTTGATTAATCAAGTACATAGTACATGTTTGTATGCTCCAGTACAAGAGCTTCATTGCAAATAAACATGTTTTGTTAGGGAACAACACAAAAAGTAAAGATATGAGTAGTGAATTGTTTGAAAATTATATGTTAAAAGAAATGCCATTAGGTAATGCTACGATTATGTTTATAGTACACAGTCATACAATCTGGGACTGACTTTCATCCAACACTGAAAATTATTAGCAAATGAAGGAAAAGTTTTCCATGAGTTTCATGAGAACTCAAATGAACAATAAAAACCTCAACCTTATGTTACATGAGGGTCACACATGACTACAAAGATTCACCTATGTCATAATGATGGTTTTCATAAAATCTCAACTGTATGTTCTAAATTAGAAATTGCCCTTCTAGCAAAGTGTTCACTTTGTAAAGAAATAATACTATCAGGCTCTGTTTACTTCACTTCTAAAACTGTCAGTAACAAGTGCACACTTTTCCACAAGTTTCTCGCCTAAATTCAGAATAATTTGCAGAGAATCTCACCCATTTTCAGCACCCTAACTTTTCTGCCAAATACTTTAAAACAAAGGCAAAAAAACTGAATGCCCAAATTCCACTGTCATGCAGAATGGCAATAAGACATCTGTACAAACTTTAACATTTGCAAAAAGATACAAATTTAAGAGTACAACAACATAGAGCAAACCAATTCCATCATAGATGATCAGCACCATGCAAATAGAGTATTCACAATTCAATAGCTGAAACAACAAGTTCAAAATTAAGAGCAAAATTTCAGAATCCAATGTGATACAAATAACTGGCAGTGTAAATAGGTCATCACTAACATTTATACCACTTGCTGTACTCCACAGAACAATACCATTACAAACATTATCTAAACTCATAACCTAATCTCAATAATGTTTATCTATCAACACTGGTAGGTAATAATGGCCCTACTTATCATTTTTGTCGTGTTCAACATTGACATGCTCATGCTCAATGTACAGAACTTAGAAGTTTAAAAAAATTACCTAACACCATTTGCTTAAACATAAGATTATGCAGTACTCCAGAAGGAAAATATATGACTAATGGTAATCACCAAAAAACAGTGGACTTTTTTAAACATGATCAAGTCATTGTTAGTTGTAACTTTCATTTAAAGAAAAAGTACAACATAAGTCAAAACTACTTAGAGATATTTTTTTAGCTAGCATCCGCATTTTCAATAACATTACTCTTCTCATTATCTACCCCTCTTTTATCTGAGCCATTTTTTTGCTCTTCAAATGTGAGAATAAAGTATCTAGTTCAAAATAAATATACCTGTTGTTTTTAATAGTTGCTAACTTTAACCAAATTAGCTTGGATAAAATAAGCCATCTGAAAATTTAAACACTGCATTCTCAAAATGACCAATTTCATTGTTGAATAAAATAACTGCTCATTCATGATATTTAAATAATTTAACTCACTTTTAACACCTGCAAAAAAAAAAGAAAAGAACTCTTGAGGCATTATTGCATACCTTTACACTTACCTAGAAGTATAATGCGGATTGGTGGTCCCAAAAATCTGAGTACACTTACGATGTTTATTAGGCAGGATTGTTTTCTAAAGGTCTACACAATAAATGCAAGTTTTAAGCTATAACTAACTTCTGGTTGTCTAGGATCTGTAAATCAAAAGTCATTAAAGTTAGATGGATCTTTTTTCATGCAACACAATGGTTAAATATATTTAACACTTTAACATAAAATATAATTCTTTTTAATTATATTGAAACTTTTATAATTTAAAAAACAACATATAAATTTTAATACACTGAAAGGAACTACAATAAAACACCTGCAAAACAAGTTCTTTGACACATCTTTTTGTAAATAGCATTCATGAGAAATGCTAACAAAATTAAAAAACCAACAGTTTTCCATTTACCACATAATTATTCATGTAAAACATGTTAACAGTGTTGGAAATAAATGTTAAGTTTGACTGGCAACAGGCTACTTGCTTTTTCACTAAACTGTAAGACCTAGCACTGAATTTCTTTGCTTTACATTTTGATACCGCCACGAAAACAGCTGAAAACCATATCTTATGTATATTTCAAGCAAAAAATGGCCACAATCATTTAAAGTCAACATAACAGCTGCGAAACTTGTCAACACTGTCCGCCCCCTTTGTTCTTCATTTGGTGACTGAAAACCTCTAACGACCTTTCACGAAATGACGAGCATCCATCCTTGTCTCGCCATAGCCGTGTGTGTATAGGACCTGACTCTGTGCGGGAGACCCGGGTTCGAGTCTCGGCGCTGGTGGCGATTTTCTCTGTTGGGTATAGGAGAAACAATTGTAAGCACAATACCCCACTCTACCCAGGTGTCTGAAATGGGTACTGGTATATGACTGGGGGAAAGCGTCATGGCGTCCTGGTGTTAGTTATAAGGCATTTGAAAAACCAATGTAAAATGTGATTTGTATCATGCTTCAATTGGAAATAAAGCATCCGTAGATACCGATGTTTGTTTGTTTGTTTGTTTAAATGATGAGCGAACGGGCCTGGAACAGAGTTCATTTGACATACGGAGTTCATTTGACGAACGAACGTTAGGCTAGTGTGGCTTCTGAGTAATTAGCGAAGTATGGGAAACTAGATGAGGATTAATTAGTGGCACATAAACTGTAACATAAGGCAATTGCCATATCACTTGTAGAAAAGGTGACTGAGAAGAAAAAAATAAAAAGTATTCAGTGCATATAGGAGCTTGTTGGAAAATTCGATAGTAAATGTCAAGGCCGAAAACACATCAAAGTAGACAATGACGCATTGGACGTGAACTACATAAAATTTCTGAACAATTTCATGGCGGAGAAGCATGGTTCTCATTTCTGAGAATATACTGTATTCATAGAGGTTCGGGAGATTTTTCCTTTGGTAATTCATCTGTTTAACTCGTAAAAACAACACCAAAGCGAATGAGTTTTACCCTATAGCTTTGAATTTTAAGTAAAATATGCAATAAACCCGTGAATACTCTGGGAACTTTAACTTTGAACTAGACGCATCTTTAACGCTTATTGACCTAAAAAGAAATTTTGAAAAAATATAACCAAAAATACTTGAGCACCCTGAAAAAACGCGTTGAGGCACCGAAGGAGGCATTAAGAATGACATAAACTTCAAATGAACGTATTAGCCTGTAAGGAAAACATTACGCAAAAATCGTAGCGGAGGAATGCATAAGCGCCCAAATTGCCTGATTCAAAGAAGTGAGAATAAAAACAGACACGCCATAATAATCTGTTATGGAGTGCCCAAAATTATTACATCAGAAAATTTCCCCGTAATGGTCATTCCATTTAATTTAGAAAAAGATACAAAACCAAACCAAGTGGGCGAATGAACATTTGATTGGTTAAACTCCTAAACAAAATAAAAGAAAGGTAACACAGCTAATCTTTAGACAGAAATTACGAGGAAAAAACGAATAGTTGAGAACAGGGTTGAGCAAATGCTTGAAAGGGAAGTGGAAATAACATTCTTTGTTTTAAAGAGAGTACAAAAGCACATGACAAAATCAAATATCCAGTAAAACGGCTTAAGTGGAGCTCCAGATATACCTTGATAGATGAGGGAAAACTTTAGCTTTTATTAGCGGATATGACACTGAGAGAGACAAGGGTATGACACTGAGGTTTAATTATTATTGTTTTTGTTTTCATATGACTTAGTTCATTCATTTACACATTCACGACGTTTTTCTGTTATAATTTGGGAATAAAATTCAGCAACAATGAAAAACTCTCAGTCGAATGCACCATGCCATTTCATGAGTCTCTAGTGGCCATTACGTACTGTAATACTTCATTGTACTGCACAAATACAGCACTTACTCGTCATTAGTGTAGGCAATGAAAAGTTTACTAAAATCCTGACTTCAGCCGGAATGCATTTTTGTTTTTTGTTAACAAATTAAAATGGCAACATTAGCCATGTTTTCGATTACCAGGGTCAAATACCAAAGCGCTATTCGCTAATAATATATTTTTCGCCTCATAAATTCCTTCTTGAAGTACTACACTTCACCAAATCAAATGTTGGATTTTTGTCTATACTTCAAAGTTAATTTTATTCTCGGTTTTCGACAGTAGTGCTGAAGAATGCTGCTTATCGATAGCTATACTGACCACTTCACTTCGAATTTTTTAAAGCCATTCACACTAGAAATTTTTTGTGGAAGATATTTCCTTATAATATCCGCGGTGAACAAACTTTAACCCATATTAGGGCCATATTTGGAAAGATAGAAGCACAAAACCCAAAATTTTGTGTTTGATATAAATTTTCACTTATGAAAATATTCTATCATTAGTCTCTGTGTCATCCTTACTCATAGGAATATCTTTTGATATATAAATGTTTTTATTTTTCTCCCTTTTACTCGGGTTAATGTGGATCGACCCGGGCCGTTTTAGTTGAAATTTGATTTCGCCCAGTGCTAATGAATTTTTTTTTCAAAGCTAGAATACTCTTTTTGTTTTTCTTTCAAGCATTTGCTAAACCCTGTTCCTGACTTTTTGTCTTTTGCTCATGGGTATTATCTCAAAATAATCTTTTGTGTCACCTTTCTTTTCCTATTTTTTCATTTATATGTTCAACCATTGAAATGCTTATTCGTCCACTTCGGTTGGTTTTCTACCAATCCTCATATTATGTTTTTGGTATTTACGTTTGACTTCTATTACAAAATCATGTCAGTGTTGCAGATTTGAGAGATATGTCTTTTTTTACTCATTCTCCTGCGAAACAGGTCATTTAGGCGTTAATGCATTTGCCCCTGCTACGATTTCCGCGGTAAGTTTTTCGAGCAAGCGAATGTAGTCTTTTTGAGGTTATGTCAATCTGAATGGATTTGCTTCGACGTCTCAACCCATTCTTTCAGAATGCTTAAGTGTTGTATAATTTTTTTCAAAATTTATTGCAGGTCAACAAACTTTTACGGTTCGCCCACTTTGTCATTAACGTTGTCCATCAGAGTATTTACGGGCGGGCTTGTTCCATTTCTTCCTCTTCAATTTATAGCTATAGGTAAGAAATATTTGTTCGGGCGTTTTTGTAACTGATTAATTGAATGATAGTAATATCCTGAATCGTTTCAAAAATGCATTCTCCGAAATGAAAATTATGCTCCTCCGCTATGATCTTGTTCAGAAATTTTGGAAGGTCCACGTTCTATGCGTCATGGTCTAGTTCGATGTGCTTTCGGCCTTGATATTTGGCACCGAATTTTTCAACAAATGAAAAGGAAATGGTCTGTTGATTGAAAGTAACGTTGAAGGTATTATTATTTCGTATCTAAGAACAGAGTAGAGTTAGATGTTTTGACAACGCGCGAGTGTGAAAAGTTTATCGAGGAATTTTTGTACTTTTCAGAAAACCGTTTGGGTTAAGTTTATAACATGTGTGTAGAAAATGTTTTGCTTTTTCGTTTAAGAGTAATATGAAGTCAATAGGTGCATTCTTTCAAAAGTTACGAGTGGTGGACTAAAGTCTAAAGTCGCGCGAGTCGGACTCAAGAAATTCTCAAGAAATTTCTGTACTTTCCACAAAACCGCTTCTGTACAGTCTCGGCTGCGGCCTTGCCGGTTGATGTGCCGTTGTTTTATGATCACGAGCGTTTGAACCTGGAGGGTTAGAAATTTAACTTTAAATTTTTTGTGAAGGTAATTTTAAAAATAGGGCTTTTAACTGATTTTTTGCACTTGATGAAATTGCATTTCTCTATCAAATCTTTGAAATCAGATGCAGTCAACTTGTACGTATTTGAAATACTGGTTCTATTAGAAAATGCTGTTGACTCGCCTGAAATCTAAAATATGCAGTAAAGAAATATAAATATGAGAATAGGGTGTACTACAATTCAATGCTGGTTTATGACATAGGCTATCTGCTTATTTTTAATTTTTTTTGGAATAATGATTAATGAGTTTTTCATTCCAAAAAGGTTGTCTAAATCTGGTAGTGGTGTGTTATCAGCTATAATAGTATCTAAATTTCTGCCTTCGAATTAATCTGGAACTAGGAAGTCATGAAAAATTTTACTAATTTGATAATAACAAAACTTTACTGGCGTTGTAAAATTTTTACTTCATCATTATGTTGAAATTGGCATGAAGTAAGTTTAGAACCTGGTGTTCAGCATGAAAGCTAGTTTGGATTGCCACACTGTAAAGCTTGTGTTCAATTTGTTAGATGAATCTTCGCGATAGCTCTTTTTTTTTGTTGGGTAGCCTATCTTATCTGAAGTTATTAGATTAATTCATAATAACTTCTGGGAGGGGGGGGCAGGGAGCGAAGTTCCCGTAATTCCTCAATGGGAGGCCAATTTTTTCGATGAGCTTCATTTTGTCTCGACCCTAATTTATAAACTATAGCACCTAAAACTTTAAATTAGTTTCAATTTCAACATCAAGTAATTCTTCATGATAAAAGGTATGACAAAAAATTCTCAAACGCATTTTGGGGGAGGAGGGGGGGGCCCGGAGCGAAGTTCCCGTAGCCCCTCAATGGTTGGTCGATTTTCTCGTTAATCGCAGTTTGCGCAACTACTAATTTTGAATCAATTGCACTCACATGAAATGTCGAAATTCTTCAACCAAGTGATACTAGCGTTTTCAAAATGAGGAGTGAGGAACAAACTTGCACGTATGAAATCACACGTCAAATAAAGTTATTACATTTCACATTTGCAATTACGTTTAAACGGAGTGATATTTTTTAATGGTGTTCAGTGTGCTACCAGTGGTAGCACCTTTGGTGCTACCAGTGGTAGCACCAAAATATTTACCTAAAGTGAGACAGGTGGGGCCAGTGGCTCAGCCAGCAGAGAAATTTTGCGGGGGCCAGGATTCCCGAAAAATAATTTCGGGGTTGGGGGAAAATAATGTCGGTCTTAAATAATTTCGGTTGCAGACATTAATAATCAATAATCTTGTTTATTCTTTTACTTAAAACGGCGGCGATTGAAAAATTGAAATCGAAAACACCAACAAATAGCGACTCCGACCTAGACTCCACCACATCCGAATGAACGACTCTGACTCCACCACATCCGAATGAACGACTACGGCACTAGAAATTGAATGCTACCACGAACATGTGACCGACTGCTGTCACTAAGAGATTAAGAAATGGAGTCACATCTCAGCAACATCCAAACAGTCTGAGGGCTTCATGCAGCGTCAGCACAACTCTCCCACTGTAATGCCAACGTACAATGATGATAAATATTTTAAAAACATTTACTCTGAACGTTTCGAGCCTAGGCCCTCTTTCAACAAAAAGTCTGCAAATAAAATAGTAGACAAGTCGGTACACCCAAAATTACAAAAGCGCATGATATAGGCGCGAAAAACAAACAAACAAACAAAAAATACAATAATTAATCGGTTGACTATTTTCAGAGGGTATGCACTCTGCATTTCGTTGAGAGAAGGTTTGAGTTTATGAATGAATAATGACTCTAAAATACGTAGGTCTAAGTTGGCGGTACCAGTCTCCAATATTTTAAATTTGCTAATATCAATAATCTGTTCTCAGGAACCATTACTACAATGTTGTCTGACACTAGTATGAGTATGAGAAGTAATAAGAGACCTGTACGATGACTTCGACCTGCATGTTCAGCAACCCTGATGTGAAGTGCGCGGTGGGTGGAACCCACATACTGCGATAGGCAATGCGCCCAACTGAAATCATAGACGAGGGAAGATCGCATGCCGGTCGGGAGCACATCTTTAAATCTAAAAAATGATCCAATGGTACGTTTGCTAACTAAAATAATACGAAAGGAAATTTCAGGGAAAAATTAAGTCAAAAGCATTAAAAGGTTTTTTATCAACTTTTCCGATTGATATCCAAAATATGGCAAAACGCAGTAACTATAGTTTAGAGCTTGAACACGAAATTTCGGAACAAATTTACTATTCATGAACCTATTAATGGCGCGAAAAATAACTGAATGTGGAAACCCTACTAGAAAGCAGGTGTCGTAGCCCTATTTTATTTATTGTGTTATGCTGGCTTACACATCGCTGTCATTTCTTTTGATTGTCGTGACATAAGGTCACAATTCTTTAATTTTACTAATGAAGATTAAATGAGACTTTTCAACGTCCACAGAATAATTATTAATTATCAGTCAATTCATATGGTAGCGTGCCACTAACATTTTCGATAACCAACCTTCATCCTTAATGGGAAATTAACAATGCAGGAACCACATTAAGTATTTATTCCCTAGAAAGAACACAAGATTACTAACACATCAAATGAATCTAGCGCACCTGTTACATTTCGAGTAAATAAACGAATATACGCTGAAGGCGTGGCGTTGATATAGACCTATGCCTAGGAGAAATGGTTATGAATTGCTTCGAGGGAAAATGCTCATATTGGAACTCATCTTATTTCGGATTCCAGGAAGGTATGTGCTAAGGCTCCGTGACTGCTTTAATTTACGTTAGGAGTTTACGTAGTTTACACGATATACACATTGTAAGATAGAACAAAATAGGGCCAAGTAAGTCAAAGTCAGGCCAAGCGGCAAAAGCCGGGCCCCCAAAGGAGCCGGCCACGATAGCACGCGTCTGTACTCTATAGCAGCACGGAGCTTAAGGCCTCTCCCGCTCCCTCAAAGAGGTAGCGACGTGGGTATCGAGCTGTCACGCATGGCTTTACACGATATCTGAAGTATGATCTTAAGATGGATTAAATTCGACAAATAAGCGGTTACGTGTGACTCGAGCATATTGAATTATATTCGTAATGGGAAACATCAATTCTCGATAACTGTAGAAGCATTGGAATCGACATAAAGCTGTTAAATAATGACATAAATATAATTATACCAGAACCCTTCTTGGTGTCGACGTTAGGCAACTCCTTCGGTTAGTTGACGCCCTTTCTTCTCGTTCTTGAAGTCAAAGCGGAAATCGGAAGAAGGTAGAAAGCAGAAATGGATAACGGCCCGCGCTTTTGCGACACTCCTCACGGCTGATTTGAACACATCAAATAACAGAGCGTCCTCCATTAATGACAGTTTCTCACACGTCGTGGTTAAAAACTATGACACATGGTTGCGGAGTCGGGAGTCGGAGTCGCATGTTTCAGGCGGGAGTCGGAGTCGCTTTTCTGAATGTGATGGAGTCGGAGTCAGAGTCGCTTTTTGAGAATGTGGTGGAGTCGGAGTCGTTCATTCGGATGTGGTGGAGTCGAATTTGGAGTCGCTATTTTTTGGTGTCTTCGATTCTAATTTTTGCTTACAGTTATTTGTAATTGTTCAAAACTAAAATTAAACAAAACTCAGTTAAAATGTTTTGCTGAAAAGCTAAAAACTACGTAATGTTTTTGTTGATTATTTTGTTCGAGATTCGAACCAGCGTATTTATACCTATTACCTAATACTGTCATTGATATCTAGTCATTGTGAGTCCTCACACATATATATGAGATGCCTACGAGTGCGATATATAATTTTCGTACAGGAGCAATGATGCATATTTTACAGTTAAAAAGCCGGGAAATAGTGATTGGAAGCATCGCAAATTTTTTCTGTTTATTTCAGTTTCGTTCATTTCCCTTCAATTAATACATAGGATGTAGAAACTAGTGGTAAATGTGTTGTAAGTCATTGCAGAACAGCTCAGCTGGTGTAGCCAATACATTGTGCTGTTAATGTAACTATATTCTATAACAGTGGTTCCTTATAACGATCTTGTCTAGTCTATCTTTTGGTTATACTTTGATGTATGGATTGATAATGACTAGTCTCTGCAGAAACCTAAAGTTATGTTGTGATCATAAATATTTCTAGTTTTTAGGTTGTGAGACGTTGATAATGACTAGTCGTTGCCAAAACCTGAAGCTATGGTCTATAATATAAAGACTTCTAGTTTTCAGGTTATGTTTTGACTGTTGGTAATGAAAATTCAATTAACTTATTCTGTTCTTAATAACTGGAATATTAGTACATTTTTTAATCAATATGTTGTACCTATGCACTTCAAATTGATCTCTTTGTTTTGTTTACTTCCTTGTCTTTAGGTCAAGTTAACATTATTAACAATGAAAATTCTGCTCTTTTCTAAAGTCATTCCTTGAAATTTGTTTGGTTCTTTAAGAGGTTTGCTGTACTTCACCATTTAATTTACATCTTTAATTTTTATTTTCTGATCACTCCCCAGTTTCTGAGTAAGCATGCGCTGAAATGGAGATATAGATAGTTATATTTTTACAATTTTAAAACTGGAATAAAATCTATTTCTCGGCATTATATAATTAATTACATCTTCTTAAGAAAGATTTAGCAATGTTCTAAGGTAATCAATATAGGTATTGGGACACATGAAAAAAATGAAATTCAATGTAAACGAGCTGCAGTGAAAGAAATAATGCAACACCAGCAAAAACTTCCCTTAATCACACACATGAGCAATGCACTGCTTGTAACAGAGCAAAGAAAAAGAAAGAAAAGAAAAACATTTTATTTCTAATAAAGTATAACATGAAAGTAGATACATTGGTTTTTAAAACACCTTAACATTAAACATCCTTGTCTGATAATAACACATTGGTATCGTAATACTCGTGTAAAATGTTGAATCAAAAAATGATTGATAGAAAGGCACATCAAAAATGAGTTCCTTTCCTTTGCCTAATTTGATTTTGACAGTGAATTTGAATATAAGTTACTGAGAGAACACAATCCTCGTAACGCTTTGTTGAAAAATGTATTCGTTTGCGCACATTTAAATTGAAATAGAAGGAAAAATCGCGTTTGAATACCTTAACACAGAGACCCTTAATTGCTATTCATACATTGTTATCGTAATAGACATGTTAATTAAGTGTTGAGACAAATGATTTAGATCCTTAAATGCTATTTATACATGGTTATCGTAATACCCATGATAATTGTCGAAAACATGATTCGGAGAAAAGCACGAAAAAATGAGTTCGTCTTTGTAGCGGCAGTCGGATTCTGGTGATGCATTTAAAATACAGGTGACCAAGAAAAGCATAATTCATGTGACGCATTACTGAAAACCCTCTCGTTAGTGCGCACTCGGATTGAATTATGAGCATAAGAACATAGGAACTAGTGATACGAGTGTGAGGGATTGATGTTAGAAGTAAATTGGGCAGATTTGATTTATTTTGCGTCTAGAACTAGGAGGTAGACTGTCGGGATTTGAGACAATTTTTCACACAGACGCATCATCTACTTGCCAAGTGGTGAGCTTCGGAAAGAACATAATATTCACTCTAACAAAACAAAAAATTGGTATGATATTTCTTACGCTAATAGTGCTGGCGTTATGACTTCATCGGAGTCAAAGACATGTCAAAGTCGGAGTCAAAGACAGCAATGCGCTTACTCAGCTGCAATGATTGTTGCTTTCATGCGATGGTACAAAATTTCTTGCTGAAAACGTTCGAAATTGCACCAAAAATCCAAAATGAAAAGAACCTGGGCGTTTATTAAAATAAGAAAGTGTCAAGTACATAGTCAAAAGTCAAACGAGAATAAAAGACATAATACACACAAAGAAGCCAAAAGTGGCTTTTATTCGTAAACAAAACGTTCCGAAAACGTTAGGCCCCTGCGACGAAAGCAGAAAAACTTTTTCCTATAATAGCCGAGATATAACATAGTGTTGAGCAATAATATGACACCGTTTCTGCATTGTTACCCTGCAGAGTGTAGATACAGAGAGAAAAAAGGCAGTGTGCAAATCTCGCCTACCTTATCTACATGTATATTATGATTTTTGGGATTTTAAGCTTAATAATTGAATCAACTATTATAATTTCGTTGGACTGATGCATACTTAGTAATAGAAAAACTGCTGATACTTATCTATGCATCTCAGGGTTGGTACTGTCTTCTTTGCCTACTCAGAAGACGCCTGTCAGCAGTGTTGGGCAGTTGCGCCGCAACAAGTTGCGGCCGCAATTGCGATCGCAACTTTTTCTGTTGCGGTTGCGGTTGCGCCGCAACAATTTTCAGAAAGTTGCTAATCTGTTGCGATCGCAACAATTTTCGCTGTGTCAGGACGCAACTCGCAACCGCAACATCACGATGGTAATTTAATTTCTGAAATTACTTTACAGAGTTTAATACGCGTTTCATACTCGTTTGAAACTAAAGCGTATAGGGTACAACCCGTCTGGCAACTGTTTATTATTAGCATTGGGCAATACAGTGATACACATGCACTTTTCTTACAGTATAAAAGTATATTTTAGGTAACTCATTATATAATCATCAAGTGAATTTGTCACTTCGTCCGTCCAATTTAACATGCCAATACCATCGAGCGCTGCGGTCGAACGACTTTTCTCCTTAGGCAAAAAAATTTTGAGACCACGACGTGCTCGACTTATACACAAACATTTTGAAATGTTAGCATTTTTGAAACGCAACGTTGATCGTCATTACAGTGCATTGACATTGTCACATTGAGATCATGAACCAGTATTAAATCATAACGGAGGAACATCAAGAATGAAAAGAAAGAAAAAGAAAAACATTTTATTTCCAATAAAGTATAACATGAAAGTTGATACATTGGATTTTAAAACACCTTAACATTAAACATCCTTGTCTGATAATAACACATTGGTATCGTAATACTCGTGTAAAATGTTGAATCAAAAAATGATTGATAGAAAAGCACATAAAAAATGAGTTCCTTTCCATTGCCTAATCTGATTTTGACAGTGAATTTGAATATAAGAGACTAAGAGAACACAATCCTCGTAACGCTTAGTTGAAAAATGTATTCGTTTGCGCACATTTAAATTGAAATAAAAGCAAAAATCGCGTTTAAATACCTTAACACAGAGACCCTTAATTGGTATTCATACATGGTTATCGTAATAGACATGTTAATTAAGTGTTGAGACGAATGATTTAGATCCTTAATTGCTATTTATACATGGTTATCAGAATACCCATGATAATTGTGTGATGCATTTAAAATACAGATGACCAAGAAAAACATAATTCATGTGACGCATTGCTGAAAACCCTCTTGTTAGTGCGTACTCGGATTGAATTATGAGCATAAGAACATAGGAACTAGTGATACGAGTGTGAGGGATTGATGTTAGAAGTAAATTGGGCAGATTTGAATTATTTTGCGTCTAGAACTAGGAGGTAGACAGTCGGGATTTGAGACAATTTTTCAAACAGACGCATCATCTACTTGCCAAGTGGTGAGCTTCGGAAAGAACATAATATTCAGTCTAACAAAACAAAAAATTGCTATGATTTTTTTTACGCTAATAGTGCTGGCGTTATGAGTTCATCGGAGTCAAAGACATGTAGAGGATTGTTGTACAAAACTAGCCGTGACATTTTCAACATAGGTGGAGTTAAAAAGTTAACGTACAAAAAGTTAACCAGCCAAAATAGTGTTATCATAATGTCTTTCTTACGAGAGTAAGAAAGTAAGAAGAGCAATTTAAGACCATAATCAGAAGATTAAAAATGATGTTCTTTAAAGTTGTCATTCTTCGAAACCTTGGCCCTTTTTTTTAATGTTTTAATGAAACGAAGAAAGAGAAAAAAGGTGCTAAAGTACCCTCACATTAACATCCTTTCTTTGCGGTAATTAATTTAGTTTTGAAAATGCAAATAAATATAAGTAACTAAGAATAAAATCCCTGTGACACATAGTTTAAAACACACATGTTAGGGTGCGCGAATATTGGATTATCAGTCCATGACATTTGCAGCACAGCTGGAGCAATACGAAAAGTTAGCTACCGAAAATGATTTCGTGTCTTAATGCACTCACGGGCGCAGGAAAGTAAAAATTGCCGATGAATTGCGTCGCACATTCAAATGTTTTAACATGAGCGAAAAATGCCATCAAATATCTTGAAATTTAGACCATGACATGATATCTACACATGGGGGCAGTAATACTTATACCGGTTAATTTCTAAACAAACAAATGGTTGGTAGAAAAACACTTTTAAAATGCATTTCCTTTCGGTGCATTGGTCTGATTTTGACAATGCATTTTATTACAAGTGGTCCAAAAACCATTGTGCGTGCGATGCATTGTTGAAGACACTTTTTTTAAGTGCACTCCCATATTGAAATTTGAGCTTATGAACATGGGAACTAGTGAGATGAGGGATTATGGTTGAAAGTAAAACGGGTAGATTCAAATTGTTTTTCGTCTTAGACTGTGAGGTTGACGTTAGAGGTAATTTTACATTGTTTCGTATTAACTAGTCAGCTAAATAACTGGCCCGGATAAAATGAAATATTTTCCAATAACACAAAAATCAAATTTCATATGCAACTAGCATTGGTACAAAAAAGTTCACCGGATTCAAATAGATGAGACGGATCGTTGTACAATACCAGTTTGCAACACTCCTGGGACAAAACAAGAAAGTCAAAACTGGCTCGGATAAAATGAAACATTTTACAATAACACGAAAATTAAATTTCATATGGTACTAGCATTGGCACAGAAAAGTTCACTGGATTCAATTGAGAAGGATCGTTGTACAATACCAGCCGTAACATTTGCAACACTCCTGGGACAAAACGAAAAAGTCAAAACAACCTAAAATAGTGTGGCCAAAGTATACTCAAAGAGTGTAAGGGATGGCACATTGTCACACAATATTAACTCGAGCATTTTAGGAAGGGAATAAGTTCTACATATATATTTACACACACACATATACATATATATATATATATATCCATACACATATACATACATAGGAGCGTCACCTGTGAGTACATACATGTGCTTGATATTCGCATACAAGTAATATTGCATATGTATAATACAGATATGTCTTGATTGTTGTATGATATAATGAAAAGATAAGATAATTAACACTAAAAATTTCTGACTTCTTTTTCAGTACGTACTGCAGTTTACACTTATTATGTAGACGCAAGATG
>JACJUY010003343.1:76257-87964 GCA_014220935.1 Platorchestia sp. MABIK
AGTGCAGTAGGGTTCGAACTTTCAAGTGACAGTTGCCCGGGACTGATTTTATTTACTTCACTGAAGACATCAGCACCTACTTTTGAAAAGAATGTATTGAACTCAGTGGCCTTTTCCAAAGGATTTTCAAAAAGCAGAGGAATTTCATATATTACAGGAGCATGTGCATGGTTTATCTTTATCCGTAATATAAGCTGTACAAATGTTCTGCACTTTTCTGTTTTCTAATTTTTTTGCCAGATATACGGAACTTCTAAGAAAATATAGCTACTAGCTAGGTACCTTTTCAACATTATTATTAGAAAATGAGATTCATTTTATTGTTCATGCTAGATTTACAAATGAAACGTTTCTTTCTCTCCCATTTTGTTGCAATATACATACGGAACTCCGATGAAAATATAGCTACTAGCTAGGTACCTTTTCAACCTTATTATTATTAGAAAATGGAATTCATTTTATTGTTCATGCTATATTTACAAATAAAACGTTTCTTTCAGTATCTTGATATTTCATTCAATTTCAAGATACTGACAGATCATCCACACATTTACTCGATCTATTAATTTTTTAAGTAAAACAATGCACTATTTTGAATACCCTAACATTATTTTATACATAGCAATATATACGTACAATAAATTGAACAATATGTTTTTAAAATTATATTTAATAATTAAAAAGTTGCGGTTGCGAGTTTCGGTTGCGATCGCAACTTTATTTTTTTCGAAGTTGCGGTTGCGCCCCAACATTTTAAAAGTTGCGTGCCCAACACTGCCTGTCAGTAACATATACAGATATAACAGTGCACACGAACCGTCATAAATGACGGGATTCGAAATTGTCTTTCCACAAATCTTCCAGATGTGGATCATAAAGAAATGTATCCATCCTAATAGTAAAAAAGGCGATTAAAATATTCTTGTATTTGTGCCGTGACTTGTGCTCTGGTCAAACTTTGTCAGGGCCAAGCGACGGAAGGATTCCGTACAGCTCAAGTTGTGGGGATGTCGGGCTATATCCCACTCTCGGCACTCTGACCGCCTCGGGAATGGAAATACGAGAATCATCAATTAGTTTATTGATTGCGTAAAGGAAAAATGTGTCTTAATTTATCGTAAGTAAATGTAGGATGCAGGTGGAGAACAGCGATGGTGGGCGAGTGCAGCAGCGGCCACAGGACCTGTGAAGGATAGGGCACGCAGGACCCGTGAGCAGGATGAGGCATGCAGGTGCACCAGGCCACAAGCTAGCTAGGAGCTAGTTAGACTAGACGAGACGAGGACAAGAACCGACTCGAGCGTGGCTCCCCATGGCACAGGGTCCAGCCCGCGGACAAACACACCACTTTAACACTGTCAGCGGCTAGCTTGGGTCAACCTCTAATTATCGGCGAGGAAAAAGTCTCCCGAGCAGGTTGATTAGATTAGACTGACTTACCAGCCAGTCCAAGCCTACCCATGCGCAACAAAGGCGATCGAAAGAGAGGAAGGAAAAAGGCACCACCTAGCCTAGAGTTAAGGTAACGCGGAACCTAGGTAAAAAAGACACAGGTACAATTAACTGAAGAAAGAAGATTATGAAATAAGATCAGGTTGACGTAGACAGTAGTAAGTGCTGAAAGCGGAACGCAACGAACCGAGAAAAAAAGATGGTACTTAACATAACAAACAATTAATTTCTGCACAAAGAACGGCTACCCAACTCTTAGCTCGGGCCCTCACATCACAAAAAAAAAGACTGATGTGGACAACTTACTCGTTAGAAATGGTGACACTATCCAGTGCTTACAACAGTTAAGTTCACCAGAGTTCTACGGTTGAAGTCTACAATATAAAAGAAATAAATTAGAGACAGGGCTTAAACTACCTGAGCTACAAGAAACAGGTAATAACAACACGTTGGAGGAGACTACAAAAGGCTCCCTCCATGATCACAGAAAAATGTGCTACTCTCCGACACCTCGGAGGCTAAGTAGGAGAGTAATCTATGTCTTACGACGTCACCGGGAAGAAGTGCGGAAAGCCGGCAGCGTCGCCCCTACAAACTTGTATCACAGATACGACCATTAAGCATCCTTTAAAGAAAGAGAGAGAGGAGAGAGAATCGTTGATCAACGGGAATGAAGGTTGAAAATGTCAATGTTAAAAGGCGAGGCTGTGTTTAAGAGCGTGAAAAGGAGACAGACCAACCAACCAAGAAGGACCAACCAATTTTATTTGTTCAATACTGAATTGAACATTGCAGTAACATAGGAGAAATTATGCACAGGAAATACCTAAATCTATTTTTTTACTTTTTTGTTTAAGAAGACGCTTGGTATTTTATTGCATAAGAATAATCAACACTATATAGGGTGTTTTTTTTTTGTGTGGACAAACTCAATCATGGGGAAAAATCTTACAGGAAATCGCTTTTCACGAATGATAAACTGCCAAAAGCTTCTTAGTTTTCGAGTTCTAAGGACTTGAAGAAACTTTAAAACGCAAAGTAGGAGACCACGTGCGCGCCAATGTTAGCGCTGGTCTTAGTTTTGCCCCACTAAAGCAGTTTTTTTATTTTGACAAAAAACCTGCAAGCATTTTAAAGTTGCGAAGAAAATGCAATTCAAATGTTCATTAAGAAATTGACACTCAGCAATCGATGATAAACTATAGTTATTATTTCATCAAATTAATAAAACGTACAAACATAATTAAATGCTTAATAGCTCGAAACTGTAGATATTTTCCCTAACCGTTAAAAGCTTGCACTTTTTATTGTAAAAATATCAAAAACCTTTCTTAGTGGGGTCGAAACAATCAAGACTATATTTTTTCACTTTAAATTAATCCAAGCAAAGTTCAATTTATCCAAGGGAAGTTCAATTTAATCTTAGTGAAGTTCAATTAAATCCAAGTCAAGGTCAAATTAATCCAACCCTGAGTTGAGTTAAGAATTGACATTATTACTCGTTAGTTTGATCGTTTTTTTGTGAGGTAAATAAGTATCTATTGGATGTGAAGAGCGAGACAATCGTTTTTCATTTCAGCAAGGAATACAAAAGTTACCGCCGGTGTTGCAATCTAAAGACAAGCTGTCATAAAATGTGCTAAGTATTCAGCATTAGGAGACAGAGTGTGATTCAGATCTTTGAGCGGCGTAAAAGATCCAATTCAATTATATAAACTTCGTATTATCCTACTCATGGAATTTATTTTAAAATTCTACATTATGGTAGTATGCATCCATTCAAATACGTATGTTCAATAGGTAATTTTATGTTACACATAGTAGTATCGCAGATTTATTTACTCTCAAATAGAGATTTACATTCGTAAAATTCCACTTTATTACAAATCTGAAATCATATATACATGCAACTACATAAGAGAACCATTGGACGATATGTAGACTTAATCTTTAAATGAAATATAGCAACGAAGTCCTTTTTCGCTCGTCCAAACAACTTTCGTAAAAACAATTTACAATGTTTCATCGACATAAATGATGTATTTGCCTTGGCCTATTAATTTCAAGCGATGGCAACATTTTCATAGCTAATGCATGAATGTATGTGTAGTAATGTACTCATAGAATTAAATTGTATTCTAACGGAATCGTTCATAAGTACTCAGTGAATCACATTGGTATATATTTTTTAAGATTAAATCTGCAGATGGTCCAATAGTAATCTCATGTAGTTGCATGTATTTGATTTCAGATTTAAAAATGTGATGAAGTGAAATTTCGAGCATGTAAATCTCTAAACGAGTGTAAATAACTCCACGATCTTATGATACCATGTGTATGTGCAACATAAAATTACCTTTGGAACATAGACATCTAAATGGATGCATACAGCCATTAATGTAGATTTTGAAAATAACTTCAATGAGTGAAAATATAATACAAAGTATTTATAATTGATTTGTCTCTTTTAGTCTGGTCAAAGATCTGAATCACACTCTGTCTCCTGATGCTGGATACTAAGCACATTTTACGACAGCTTGTCTTTAGATTGCAACACCGGCGGAAATTTTATGTATTCCTTGCTGAAAGGAAAAACTATTGACTTGCTCATCACACCAAGTAGAAACATATTTACCCTAAAAAACGCTCAAATTAACGATTAATTATGTCAATTATGCTTGGATCAATTTAAATTTCACCTGGACCATTTTGAACTTGAATTGTTTTACATTGAACTTGACTTAGATTAAATTGAAGTAAAAAGTGTAGCTCTAACATTGACGCGCACGTTGTGCCTCCCTTCATGCATTCGTGAGCCGAGCCGCGTAAAAGCCCTCGTCGTGTATGAGCAACCGCATTTTGACTGAGCTTTCCCCGCCGATAGCACCGGACTAGCCAGCTCCGACCTCCAGTGAACTACTCGAACCGTTTCAGTCTTCCCTACCCTACCTGACGACAACGGTAGCTGCAGTGTGGGGCGTACATTCGCTAGCACGTACGCACATTTGGTGGCCAGAGATTCGACGAACCCAAGGAAGAATTTGTTTACCAAGGCTGTGAAGAAGTTAAAGAAAGTCGACGAGAAACCTACAAAAGTGAGAAGAAGATCAGGTGACTACAGCAAATCAACGGTCATCAAGAATCAAGAGAACTATCGTGAAGATCGTTTGGTGACGACAAGAATTATAACTATTAAGAAGAGGATCTGCAGAGACCGTCAGAGCAACAAGAAACCGAGAATAAGGACAGCGTCTGCAAAGATGTTCAGAGATCTACGGGCGACTACAGACCTAAAAACTACAGAGCGACGTGGTTTTTCAGCCGACTACAGCTACGTTATCTTCGTGCTACGGACGAAATGGTAACGGTGCATCGCCTACAACGCCTGCGGAGATCGTGACGTCATGCGACAAATAAAACTCCAATTTAAGATGAGTAAAGCAGCAGCAATTAATAGTTATAATTGTTACAGCACCGTTGCAGCCTAGATATTCATTGCGCGTGCGGCAGACAGTGTGCAGCAGCAGAGGTAGAGTTTTTGCCAGGCAGTTTTTTTTACATTAGCCAGTGCGAGCAGACGTCAAGGCCAAACGAAGGCTGCACTGCAGTGAGCGCAACCAGTGTATTCAATAACCCCTAGACGTGAGATGTTTTTAAGAGTTTAAGAGAGCTCTCTTTTAAAGTGAGTGGCAGAGGTCATTTTTCTATTTATATATTATATACGAGTGTTAGTGGAAGTAATTTGGAATTGTTACTTATTTTTGTATTGTTTCAATCACTGTTTTATAAATTTGCGATTGAGCTACTGTTAAACTGTGTTGAGCAGTGGTGTAATATGCGTATACCTAGACATCAAACTAATAACGTAAATATGCCTGAAATTTCGGTGACGAGAGTTGTTGGACCGAGTAAATTAGTAAATAATGTTAAACATCGTAACTAAATTTGTAGAGAATAATCTAACCTACATGTTTTCGCTAAAATTAGATTACGGTCCGAGCATTCTAGGCCGCCTGAACTAGTAAGTCTATTAGCGACAGAGCCATGGGTTACCGTGAATGCCACGCAGTTCAACCAGATGCTTTCTTTAGCTTGTTGCAACAATGCAGGACATGTTTAATGCCACTCGTATACGACGATGAGATCTGTTGCAAACCAAGTCTAATACAGTGGACTCTGCTAAATTATATGGGCTGGAAGAGCATTTGTTGGTGACTGCAAAGGTGATATTTCGAGAGTAGCAGAGATACTATCATTATAAAAACAGTCAGTAATAGCAGCAGTGTAACCAGTAACCAGAGCCGTAAGTCTGAGTAGTTAGTAGCGTGACTATATTTTAAACATTTATTGTGTCATTTTTTAAGTTCATTTTCAAGTTTTCTTGCTAGTTGCGTCTGGTAGGATGTTGCTGGTGGGAAAGCCTGTCATTTTGCCCAAAGGTTATGCTGAAGACCTTTGTAAAACTCAACGTTCTAGCATTAGAGAATAAGAAACTTGTTGCAAGAGAATCGTAGCATTAGAATTTCGAGAGAGTACCATGGATCAAGGGATCCATTATTGAGAGAACAATTCGCTGTATTAAGAGGACAGGAATTGATAGATAGCGTACGATTAATACAATGCAGCTGAGGACTAAGCTTAGCAAGAGAAATAACAATGATCTGGGAGGGAATGAAAATTCACTTCAACGATTTAGAAAGCAGGCCAACGATAAGTAGAGAAGCCATGCCAATGGATATTATAAACAGCGACTGTTTGCTATCTGAAGTAGTTATCTATTCTAAGAGAAGCACTAGATGCCGGGGCATAAGAAGTTGTCGCGAGAGAAAACAATAACGAAGAGAAAGACTCTTCTAGTGTACGTAAATGGTAAACCCAGAGAGGTAAATGGTACCGATAATTGCATTACAAGGCTGTGGATATATCTGGTAAATGGTTTTAAATTACCAGGTAAATTTACCAGCTAGGTTGAGTAATACTGTTGAGGAATGGTATTGAATTAATGCACGCAGACAAGTGAATAAGCTTTGAGATAAGCTGTAATCGTTGATTGCGATGGCACTCTGACTTTAGTTCATAATCTCAGTGGTGAACGAATACCATTGATACCATGACGGTCAGAGGTTAGCATTGTAGATTGCGGTTGTCATTGTGCTGGCGAATTGAAGAAGTACCAAACGAGAATAATAAGTAATGAGGAAAAAAATGAGAGGCGAAAGGCTTCCATTAATTAACCACACGTGGTGGTCCGGTAATTAGAAAAGAGCAACGAGTAATAAAAAGCTAGAGTGTGCAGAGCGGCACGCAGCCCAAGCTGCACCAGGCATTGAACTCTAGCAAGGCGTAAGACACAGCAGACAGTAGCGACTGCAGTCCAACGGATAGACGACAGTGTGACCATGTATGACTAGGCGAATTGTCATGGATATGACTGGTGAATAGTCATGAAAAAGATGTGTTTTGGAAGATTGACGGATAATTGACGAGTGCACACTAATTAAGAGTAAGAGCAAAATTTATTTTATTTCATAGTTACTTGTCAAATGAGAGAGGCTTCATTTAATAATTTTTGAGCACGTTCAAATGATCAAGTGCGTCATAATAGTCATTTTGCAATTCTACTCGAATTTCATGATCAGTAAAGTTTTGTGCTATGGACTTTAAAGTGTATCAATCGTAAAAGAATGCAATTTATCGTTAAGTCCACCTAAGTTTTCACGGGACAATTTACAACTGATTGAACGATTAAAATACTGACCATTTAACGTCCACATTGATTTTTACCTTGACAACTATTCCTGTATGTGTACCGTTAAAACTATGTCCTTACGTATGTTTCTTATATATTCTAATGTGTTTTCCTGTTGTTTTTACTTATGCCTCATTTTAACCAGGTATAAGCTTGAGCTTTTGATTTTTTTATTTAGGCATTAATGTAACGCGATATGTGAAATGTAAAGTAATCGTTTACAGTATAACAGTACAACAAACACTGTATGACATGATGTAATCTTCTTGTGTAAAAGCCGCACGTGGGTGTTGGCATGTGATGCAAGAAGTGACGACTTTGCACATATTTCAATTTTTTTTGCCGTGCATTGTCTGGGAACGTTGCAAGTGAGCATTCTCATGCCTCGGTGAGAATTAATATGCTGAATTCACACTTTAAATACGGATTGGAAAATTCGAGCGACATCCGACTGCTGATGCCGAGATTTTAATTAAACGAAGTGTTTTCGGTCTCTCAGCAAATCAAATGCCTATTCGGAATTCAGCTGATCTCTATTGAGTCAGCATTCGTTCTCTGAGAAAACTTAAATGGTAATGAGAAACCTGTTTTTGTCGGACATTTAAATTATTGACTTGAAGTTAAAGAAAGTTTATTTGTCGTTAACTAAATAGTAAGATTCGGTAAATGTTCACTTTGACACTGAAAGTGTTTCTCATTTTACTTTGCTTATGTATTCATGTACTAAATTTCGCGCATGAGGCCATGCTAATCTTCTTGTTTTCTTTTCAATTTCAGGTAACGTGTTTGTGCTGGCAAGTGAGTAACTTGTGAGCTGTTTCCTGTCTTTATTTAAGACAGAATCAAGAGTATTCAAGAGAATCGAGAGTTCTCTCACAGTTTCTGAGTCATTCTTCTAGCACACATCTAAGTTTTCTTTTTGTTGCAACTCATCGGAGATAAGAAAATTTAAAATTAGGATTAAAATACTACGACCAACGGTGTTTAAACAATTGGAACAATGTTGTATTAATGCTTTTTAGTTACTTGCTATTAGAAAGTGCATGGCAATTGTTTTGTTTTCTAAACTTGTTTTCTTTCCTGAACAGTTCCATTGAGATCAAATACTTTTTAGTTGAAAGTTTTTTTTGGTTGACGAGTGTTTAATTACCTTCAGACTATGATTTTATCTACAATAAAATTTTTGCTCGCAGTGGTGCAGCTCGCAGTGGTACAGTGGTTAAGGGATCGGCCTTGCATGTTGGAGACGAGGGTTCGTATCCCGGCACTGGCGCGGTGATTTTCCCCGTTGGGTATAAGGGAGAGCTCAAGCACAATACCCCACTTAACCCAGGTGTCGGAAATGGGTACCGGCTTCACGGGGGAACCGTCATGGTGTCTTATATAGAGTGTTAGTTATAAGACATTTGAAAAACCAATGCTTAAGATCATATGTATCAGGCTTGATTGGAAATAAAGCATCCTAAGATGCCGATGTTTGTTTGTCCTTGTACGGAACTAATAAAAATTGTGAACAACTTCGACGTTATGGGCGTGGAATTGACTTAATTTGACTTAACTTTTATCTTTAAGTTTTGTAACCATATTTTTACCTTTGGTAATTGTTCATATGGTTTTCAATTTCTTCGTTGATTTTTAGTAATACCTATTAATCGTTTATCTCTGTGCTTTTTGTGCAACCATGGTTGTAAGTTGGTGAAACCCGCAGAGTTAAAACTTGAAATGTGTTTTTATTTTCGCCGTTAGGTGGTAATAACATTTTCTTTGTTTAACAATATTTTGCTGTTTCAAAATTTTTCTATCCTGATTTTTCTGCGTTATTTCCTAATTTGTTTATTTATTTTCGTTCACTTACCGTCATAAATTTGCAAATCCAGGTCGTTATGTGTTAATGGAAATTGGCGTATTATTAATAATATCATTTGTATAGGTGAATTTTTTGCGTTTATGTTTATGACTATAGTTGTTTATAACTAGCATTTTTACAATCATGTATCTATTTACGTTGTTAGTCATAGTCTAGTACGACCCATGTATTATGTATGGTGTTGTACCGAAGAGTTTAATTTTAAATTCTGAAGAAAAGGGCATTTTTGTTTAATCGCTTCAGCCGCCCTTATACTTTTTGCTTTGCCTTGATGTACTTAAACTTTTTGCTTTGCATTATTAGTTTAAACCAGTGCTATAGTGTTTTTTTTTGGACTGTGGCGTACGGTGCTATCAGTGTTATTGATTAGAGTTGTTTTTGAAACTGTTCAAACCTAAAAACTTTATTTATATTTTTTCTCGGCCTTAAGTTTTCCGTATGAGGGGGAGTTAAGCCTCCCTTTATGCATTCGTGAGCCGAGCCGCGTAAAAGCCCTCGTCGTGTATGAGCAATCGCATTTTGACTGAGCTGTTCCCGCCGATAGCATCGGACTAGCCAGCTCCGACCTCCAGTAAACTACTCGAACCGTTTCAGTCTTTCCTACCCTACCTGACGACAACGGTAGCTGCAGTGTGGGGCGTACATTCGCTAGCAAGTACGCACAACGAGGTATCCTACTTTAGTGGTCAAAGTTTCTTCAAGTTCTTATTACTCCCAAATTAAGGTGTTTTTGGCATTTTACTATTCGTGAAAATCGATTGATTTTGAGTTTTTCAACTTAGTTTAATTTTGGCGCGCTAAAAAAAACACCCTATACATGAATCATAAAACGTCAGGTGTCTCAATCAATTGATAAATGAAAATATGTTTTTGTGCGTAATTTCCCCTATGTTATTACAGCTTGAATCAATTTGATTGCATGGTATCAAAAATACCATTCAAATAACAGGAAAAACCTGGCATCTGATCACTTTTGTTTACAAGTAAATAATATTCCGTGAAAATTTAATCTGTTGTTAAGAAAAAGCAGCTTATCGCGGTAAAAAGATATGACAAGGTCTCTAAGAACTTCTTGGCTAATTATAATTTGAATTATAAAACACAGTGGTTGCTTGGTTGATCGGTGTGTGCGTCTGTGACGTTCTTAAGCTGCGTGTACATTGACACTCGCATTGGAAGCTCACATCCATGGGGCGCGAGCAAGTGCACGTAGCGGAAGAGTAGCGATCGTTTACATTGGTACAACGCTATGCAGGCAGTACAGGCATCACGGTCGGCGTGCAGCAGGGCTCCCACTCATGGGTTTTCCCACCCAGATCTTGGTTTTTTCGATCCCGCCTGGGTTTCTTGGTTTAATTTTTGAAATTTCGCTAAATCTGGGTTTTTTGAAGTCAGAAAGTAAATTCATCAATTCCTCGAGTAAATTGAATAATGCAGTAAATAGCTTCTGTGTCTACACCATGTGAAAATGCATATTAGATACAAAACTACGCCAAACGGACGGGGCAGAAGGTATTTAATCTGTTTCTCGCCCTTAAAAACGCGTAACGAAAGAGTATCTTACGACTTGTAAGCCCGACCAAGCCGGGGATGGAGCAGTTCATGATGAGCTTGTGTTGCTTCGATTTGCTTGGCTTGTTGCAGTGAGGTGACGTGCATTTTGATCGTAAAACTGGTTGTGCATTCTTTTAAAGTGAATGTCTAAAAATTTATTATGGATATTTAATTTTCAAATTTTAGCTGCACTAGTGTTCAAAATGGCTAGCCCTCCGAAATCGATGTCTAAAAAGTGGCATGCGCAATTTTTCAAAGAAGAATGGTTAATGGAAAGAATGGAAAACCTGTCACGGTTGGAAACCACAACCGAAATTGGTAAGAGATGTCATCAACGGAGTACGTCACCAGCGTAATAAAAAGTGCCATGCACAACAGAAAAATCGTCTTAATGTCGATATTTGCGCTGCAGAAGAGAATTAAGAGGAGGAGCAGGAATAAAATTAGTATTTACATCATTGTTTTTACTCATGTATGCAAACTTTTAATTTTTTTTTTATTAAAATCACACTTCTAGGTTTTTTTGAACGAATCTGGGTTTTTTTCATGTTCAATCTAGGTTTATCTGAAAACTTAGAGTGGGAGCACATCAGAAGGTAGGAGCATTCAAGTATTTCCGTGGAAGAGCCCTGGGGCTGGTGACGTCACTGGCCCAGAACGAATAGCAACACAGATGAAGAGAGAAGCGCCACCTGGAGACAATATGTGACAATATCGAGTCAGCTGTACGACAACTTGGACAACAACAACAACGCGACCAGTTTGTCGGCGTTGGTATCAGCAAGAATGGCGCCTACAATTAGAACGAAGAAATGTTCTTTCATCAGATGTGAAATAATTCTAGAGATAAACCTCATATCAAATATTTCCAATACCCTAATGCAAATTTTAAAGAGTGGATCAGAGCAAGGGGGAATGAAATTTTAGGTTCAATAAGGAATATAATTTGTGCAAATATTTTGTGTGTAGCCGCCATTTTCGAAAAACAGATTACAGAAGAATCCTTTCACCGTTTGGGCGAATTGGAATGGATGTTTTTTGTTCATAATTTGACAATTTTTACTAGCTTGATGGGTAATCAAGGA